>JAQQPU010000047.1:114466-160913 GCA_029168905.1 Artemia sp. Kazakhstan ARC1039 | reverse complement strand
ATATATATAAAACTAATACATAAAAGTAAAAAAAGCATACAAAAACTAAACATAATATATATATATTTCTAGCTTTTTCAAGAATATTCGTTTTCCGAAAATATAAAAAACCATCAATATAAGTTATAGTAAGCAGTTGAGTAACGCATGACTAACTTCAATATATTTAAAAATACGTTTTCTGCCATAAAAGGCCGCAAAACTACAATTTGGCCCGAGTAGGACAAAAATACTACCAAGTCAACATTCCCAGTTCGGCAATTGAATTTTATCTTCCGAATATATCCTATTGGTCTCCTAGTTTCCGAGGCTATGGTACTACTCGACCGCGTATTCATCCGTATACTTAAACTTAACTGAAAAACCTTTTCCCATGCTGATCAATGGTCTGCGTTGCGCAGGTACCGATCTCCTGATTCCATGCCTTCGGCCAGTAGTGGGCGAATCATCCGACGCTTCCCATATTTTTTCCCCAGATTTCCCCAGGTACCCACTTAGAGCTGGGTCGACTCTGGCTGATCTTAATAGGGCCACACGATTAACCCCCGTTCCCAAACAAACAACCAGCGACACCAGGACTCGAGCTCAGGATTTTAGAACCTCAGAACCATTTTAGAATTTAGTACCTCAAACATTTAGAACCTCAGAACTCAGGATTTTAGAATTTCAGAGCCTCAGGATTTTAGATCCAGAGCGCTAACAACTCTGCTAGGACGGCTCACCCGTATAGACATATACAATTAACATAAAATTAACGGTTGATATATCATATAGACTATGGAAACATAAGCTATACTATACTGGAATGATTTTTATCATAATCAGGAAAAAACTACCTTTCCTTTTATGAAACAAACACAGCTGTTCAAAAGCAAACAGTTGAATCTAAACAAACACTGTTAGCAATGTTAGTCAACTATAGACAGAATACCTGGATTAGAACAGGAGTCAGTAACTTATACCCCGCGGTCACCACGGAGCCACCCGTGGAATTTTGTTTAGTTTTATGTTAGCTAGTAAATTTGTTTAGTCAGTTTTTAGTATATCTTTTGTTTTTAGTGTTAGCTCAACAATGTTAGCCTACACCTATGGGTCTCAGGCACAATGAACATAAAAAAGAAAGAAGAACAGGAAGAAAAACAGAAATAATTTTTGATTTTTGTAAAAAATAGTCGATATCCATCTATTCTCTGAATCAAGAACAGTTTGAAGAAACAAATAAGGAAAACCTTCTAACGCTTTTTCAACCAGAGACACTGTAATATCTGCTTGAATCACTTGCCGCACGTAAGAAACAATAGAATGAATATTCGCTCCAGTCGGCAGTAAACTAAGGAACGCTGTCATTACGCCTAAAAAAAGGAAGAAAAAAGTCAATAAGAGTCTTCGGACGTACAATGCCTATGATAGTAACTTTTGCCTAAATACACATAGCTTGAAGCCCCTTATTTTGAAATAAAATAAAGATCTTTTTGCATGGAAGAAAGGGCGGAGAATGATTTTTTTTTTATTCCAAGGATACATATTAAAATACAGTGGCTCACCCATTTATTATTTGAAGACTAAATATAAAGAAATAGACACCTTGTAGTGTCTACAATATTCACGTCGTGCAATGTTAAAAAAGAAAGCAAAATTCCATTTATCTGATGATTAGGGCCAGGGGCCTAAACATATATCTTGTATGTTTAAACTAGCACCTGTGTATGTATTTATAATTTTTTTTTTTTTTTTTTTGAAAACAGATCCATATTTATTTTTGAAAATTAGCACCCCGAGATTTTCTGGCCTGAAAAAACAATCTAGATACGTCAAGAGTTTGAGAAAAATTTTCATTTGAGTGCCGTCAAATTTATGAGCCCATTTCAAGAACATAGATTATATCGCCCCCCTCCAAGAGTAGCAAAAAATCTGAGATTGCTGATTTTTCACCTTGGAATGAATAGGTGTTATTTTACCGTCTCTAAAGATACACGGGAAGGAAAAAGGAATTCAAGGTTGACTTCCATAACAAACCTGGAATGGAATAAAGTTACTTTGGTGTTTATGAAGGATAAACAGGAATGAGAAATTGAATTCGTGCCAGAAAAAAACATACGCGTTAAGTCACATTTATACATATTCAATGAGGAAAAAATATCATAATTTTTTCCCCAGGGGTTGTCGTATCGTTCTTAGTATCTACGATGCATGTAAATTACAAAAGGTGACAAATGACTCCAAACAGTTAAAGAAAAAGGCATGGAACATGAAACAGCAAAAATCGCATTGATTTGTAAAATAAAATGCTGCACAACGAAATCTACGGTTAGAAGACTAAGAAAAATTACAATGGAATGAAGGAACGTGTTAGCTTATCATGTGCGAGACTGTGACAGTTCCTACCCATGATGGTTATCTCCGTTTCATGGTCCTTCATTCAGAAAGTTCAATGGGGGGTGGGGGCCTGCCATCCTGTGTTTTCACACACCCTTCCTCTTTACCTCCTCAGGTTTGTCCAGGTACCCATTTCGAGCTAGGTCAACTCTGTCTGAGCTTACAGAGTTATACCATTGACAAAGGATTTTTAGTCAAGTGCCCAATAATTATGATATAGCGTAATTTAGATATTTCACAAATTATAATGGAATAAGGAACGTGTTGTTGATTCATCTGTAAAGGATAAACAAGAAGGAAGAATTGATTTCACGTCAGAATTTCTTAATGCAACTGAAATTGCTGATTTGCCAATATTTGACTTGAAACTAAAGAATAAAACGATGATTATGCCAATGCGTAATTTAGATGTTTCCGAAGAAATAGGTATTTGAGCATTTCTGGTTGTTACTGAATTATATAACAATTTCATCAGGAAGTGGGCCTTTCCAGTTAAAAAGCAATACGTCGGACGTTGCAGCGTTAAAATCAAGACCATATTTTAAGTATTCTGCTTGCAGTTTTTAGAAAGTTTCAGAAATTTTGTTCAAAGTTCGGCTGATGTAAAAAATGTCATCAGCATGAGTGGCTAAGGAGATATTGAGGCTTGAAAGAACGCAAGACATCTCACACCAGTCCTAAGCTTTGAGGATGTAGTTATTGATATAGTGAGGCAATTGTACCTTGCCTGGCTCCTCTCTTAACTGGTACAGTTAAAACCAGTGGCCTTGCCATTTCGTCTTCTTTAAGAGGGATTTTAAGACTCGTAGCTTATACATATCCCTTTGAGATGTGATGATAGCCGGATTTACGCATCTTTTAACAGCCCTTAAAAGCATAAGGGATCAGGGAGTCAAAGGCGTGGTGAACATCATGAATCGCCAAGGCGAGTGAACTATCTGTACTAGAAGCATCAAGCAGAGCATTAGCAACAATTGCAAGGGCGTCTGCACATCCAATGCCATGTTGAAAGCAAGATTGATGTGGAAGCGTGTAGTATTTTTCTTCAAGCTCTTTTATGAACAGTAGTTCTTAAGCTTGCATAAACTGGTTGATACAGCTACGGGCCTGAAGGATATGCATTGATTGCAGGCTTCCGTTTTTTTTTTTTTTTGAATAGGAGAAAGATCTCACACGCAGACTGTTGACAGAACCAAGCCTTGTAGTGTCAGATGTTCTAAAAGCACAAGACCACCATCTTTTACATGTAGAGCGTGAATTCCATCTATGAATCGTGACAGCTTTGGCTTAAGGCACATAACAGCATCAGCCACAGACACTACGGATACTGTAAAATCATAGTCAGAGAATGTATGCAAACATTGTTCAGGCTCTTCAGCATATCTGTGTTCAAGTTTGGTGTCTGGTGTAGAGAATTCGGCCTCATAGAAAGAATACCACTCAGATAGAGGAACATCAGTAGCGGAAAGGGATGTTTTGGGGATCCTTGAAGGAAGTTTCGACCAAAGGAAATGAGGATTACCTTGATTTTTTGTGCTGACTGTTCTGTGATTTTGATACGGTGGTTCTGAAGTTCCTCGGCAAACTTTTTCTTTGTTGCGATGCGGATGGAATTAACAGGACCGTACCGTGGTCGGTCACATTCAATCCATAAATTTAGCCAAAACTTTGCTGAGTCACAAGATTGGGAGAGACCTTGATCCCAATACAGTTCTGGGTTGATTAATGCCCAATTACGTATATACGATGGATTTGGTGTTTTTGGGTGACTAGTGGGTATCTGAGAAGTTTTGTTTGGTGAAAAAGAAAACAATACAGGCAGGTGATCAGATATTATATAATCACATAGAACCTTCGGTTGAGAGACATCTAAGAAGGGAGAAGCAAAAGCATGGTCTATGTTGGATGTGGACGAGGAATTGTGAATGTATGTGAAGTCTTGGCCTTTATCGACGACATAAAGATGATTATCGAATCTTTCACCAATCAGAGAAGAGCGGGTAGATCGAGTAGTTAGGTTACAGTTAAAATCTTCAACAATTAGACATGCAGAATTACTCGAAATAATGCTTTAAATGCTTCTACATAACCTTTCCGAGACAAGAGCAAAAAGGTGCTCAGACGTATCAAAATCGTAATCAGTTCGCAAATAAACGTCATAGAGTGACGTATCATAAACTTCAACAGCAAGAAAGTAATCACATGATTCTACAAGCAGCGAACGTGAAACGGAATTCCAGTAAGTCACAAGACCACCCGACGGTTCACCACCAGCCCTATTTTTCTTTGCAGAAGATGCGTAGTAAGTGAATTTATTTCTGATATCCAAAAGACTAAGGCTTGACTGGCTTAAAAGAAATTTCACACTGTAACAGGTGTGGCCAGCGGCCTTGCATAACAAACAGAACATACTAGCTGTGCACGTATTTGAACGGTTAGATACGTGATTGGTAGAACCCATCGAACAAAAATAGCACCTGATCGGCAATTAACTGCTAAGTGAACTACCTCATGACACTTAAAGAATCGACGGGGTAGGAAGAGAAATTCCTGAACAGGCAAACGTTCATAACCTATGCGCACTGATTCTTTTAGGAAAAAAATCAAGGTCACTACGAGTCTCGAACTGCACTTTAAAGGTTCGGGAAGCGTCACACTCGCTTATCTTTGTTCTTTTTGGGATTAGTTGCTGAAGGTCATAAAAGTCCAAGGATTGGGAGACTTGCTTAACGACGGTTAAGGAGAATGGTTCTTTCGCTGCTTTTTTTTTGCATTTTGACGTATAGGCCCATGTTAGCCTTTAGATACATTTAAAAATAAAACAATTAAATCTGAAATATCTATACTTTCAAAATATTGAGGGTGTCCACTATATGTCAAATATATTTTTGAAGACACTGTCGGAAACAATCAAAAATCTTGTCAATTATGTCTTCACATTTGTCAGGTCTCAATCGAGGGATACGCGCTCCACACTTTCAGCCCCCTTCCGAAATAGTTTCCGATGTTTCGTTTTTTTTTTACTTTTAAAATCAACCAAAGAAAATATATCTGATATTCTTTACGGGGATGAACTTTTTCCCATTACAAAGATAACATTGAGGCGAAAGGAAGCTCTACCTCTCTATAAGCCTTAAATTCTTGAAGAAGTTGAACTTTGACGAGAATTTCAACTTCTTCTAGGGGTATTTGTGGAATTTTTCAGGACTTTTTTGACCACCACTCAAGAGATTTACCTTGACTTCCCAGAAAATAACTTGTAAAAATGCATCCATCGAGGATTTATCCAAAACTAAAAATGACATTTCAGGATGATATCCTTCAGTTTTTGAAGGTGGGGGAAGGGCCCTTCGGACCAATCTCAGAGGCCGTGATTTTCACGTGCCTATCTATCTCTATGTGCTGAAATAATGGTGTACATTTCCTAAGGTTCTAAATATTAACACTCATAGTCTCCTCTTAAAAAAGCAGGCATATACATTGTTGCCAAAAGGTCAACCGTTAGGGGGGGGGGGGGAGGGATAAAGCTAAAATTTTACTCTTAGGTTCAGATTTCTCAAATTTTACTTGAGATACTTTCAAATATATTCGATGGGGGGAAGGGATTCCCCTCTTTATACAACTTACATGTATGTATGTCAGTTTCGTATTTTATCACCCCTAGAAAAGACAAAAACAACAGTGATCATGCATGAAGATTTACGGACATTTCTATTAATTCAGACAGGGCATGGAGAAAATTAGTATAGGAACCCCTAAAATTGAAAAGCTACTAGCATGGTTTTATTGATTTCTAATTGATGCTTCAAACACCCTTTTCTTGAAACCGAACAGACTGTCTTACTCAAATTACTATTCTACATTTTCCACAAGATAGTAGAATTCAAATTTTGAAAAGCAGCGGAGACGAGTTGGTCATTGCTAGGTGTTCACCAACTTGTACACAGAGAAACTGACGGAGTGCAAAATATTGTAACCCAGAAATTGTTTGTTTTATTCACTGCCGTCCTAGCCGAGTGGATCGGTGCGGTTGATCTAGGATCCCTTGTCCAAGAGGACGAGGGTTCGAATCCTAGTTCATCCAATTATTTGGTTTGGGACGGGGGTCAGTGGCGTGACTCTGTAAGCTCAGTCCAGAGTCGACATAGCTTTTAATGGGTACCTGGAGAAACCTGAGGAAGGTAAACAGGAAGGGTGTGCGAAAGCACAGGATGGTTGGCCCCCAACCCCCCCCATTGCACTTCCTGGTTGTAGCGCGAAGATACTAAGATCAGCACCGCCAGTAGGGACTGTAAAGTCTAATGCCGTATTCTTTACTTTTTTTTACCTTTACCTATTCACTAAATTAAGATTTCACATGGGATAACCAATCAGGTTTAAGAACGTTTAAAAATTTCTTTAAACAAGAAGCGTTTGTGCCCTTTCAAAAAGGCGCGTGCCTAATAGCTTTGCCTTCTCCTCAGTCACATTTGTGCCCAATGTAGCTTTTAGTGGAGATGTTTGCAAATCTATCTTTCCATTTCTAAAGTAACGAAGAAACTAACGAAAAAACTGGTGGGTTCTCGAATTTTACACAGCGTAAACTTGAGTGAGTGGCGCATAATGCACAAGTACCAAAGTTCCTTCCCCCTACGGAAATAAAAAATAAAACTCAAATAAAATCCTCAAATTTGGAAAGCCTTATTTTTCACGGGGGAGGGGGTGAACACCTAGAACCAGCTGTGATGGCTCCACACCTGACCCTGAATTGTGAATTTCATGAGTTCGATTCTGCTCGGAATTTTGAACTGATGGGAGTTTTGAAGTTGCTTCTTGGAATTGCTGAAAGAGACCGGTAATTTATTTTATCACAAAAATGAACCCTGGGCAAAAAATATGTTAGTACAATTGCTTGCAAAAAGCAAACTTGAGACTTTCACTCAAGTTTGTTGGATTTCACTCGAATCCTTTCCTGCGATGAGATGTCTTTCAACACCTAAAATTTACTTAATCTCCTTGTTAATGCTATACCTGAGAATTAGTAATTAAACAGAGATGCAAGGAAACATGATTAATCGATAATAGTTAAAAAATTAGGTAAGAAGAGGCAAGTTATAGGAAAACAGAATATATTAAAGAGAAAACTTTGACATTTTGAGACTTAATACTTATACTCTTTTCTTATATTTTCCTATAAACTTTGACATTTTGAGCTATTTATTCTAATTAACGGCCTTTGTGATTAAGGGGTCATTTTTAAAGAATTGGGACAAGTTTAGAACTTTAGCTTAAAGAGCAAGGTATTGACTAGGGGTAAACCCCCTATACACGTATTAAAAATCTATGAATACAGAAGTTCGTTACGTAAGTTAATTCGTAAGTTACGTATATTTATTGCTAATAAAAACTTTCTTAAATAAAATTAAACAAATTTCGAGAAAGCCATTTAACCAAATAAAAGTAAAATTAATACGCAATTTTTTTTTAATTATTCGTGTACGGTGAGCCAAAACCAAAACTTGTATTAATTCAAAAACGTTCAAAAATTAAATAAAAATAAGTTTTTTTTTAACTGAAAGTAAGGAACGACGTTAAAACTTAAAACGAACAGAAATTATCCCGTATATGAAAGGGGCAATCCCCTCCTCAACGCCTCGCTCTTTACGCTAAAGTTTTTATTGCTTAAAAAAATAGAATTGTGAGAAAGTCAAGTTTTTTATTGCTTAAAAAAATAGAGATGTGAGAAAGTCAAACTTTAGCGTAAAGAGCGAGGCGTTGAGGAGGGGACAGCCCCTTTCATATACAGGATAACTTCTGTTCATTTTAAGTTTTAACGTCGTTCCTTAGTTTCGGTAAAAAAAAACTTGTTTTTTTTTTATTTAATCGTTCATACCACCACCAGTCTCTTTGGTATGATCATGAACACTTTGAAATTAATGGCCATCCGCTGCTCATGCAAACCTTATTCTCAGGTAAACTCCAGCCTCCAGCTTGAAGTTCACAATATAGGGTCAAAGGATTTAACTACGATGGTATCTTACTCACCTCAAACAATAACCACTCCAAAGATATCAAGAGACGCCTGGCACTTGCGAATTCCAACTTTAAAAGTCAGGTGCCCATCTGGAGGAACAAGAGCATATCAAAAACGCTTAAAGTGAAGCTGTTTAACTCACTTATCACCCCTATCACCTGTGAAAACGGGACTATAAAAATAGAAGATAGGTATCGTCTTGCTGCCTTTGAAACAAAACCACTGCGAAAGAGATGGAAGAACAGCTTCTCGTCACTGAGTTTACCGCACATTCTCCGCCTGACAGAAGATAGAAGTGCATACAGGAGTTACGTCAATAGACTGGTGACAAAAGAGGCCCAAAAACGACCTTAAAGGACCGATGGGACTGAACTCAAGAAAGCCGAATTAAAAATTTTAAACACTAATTACGAGAGCCTCTGATGGTTACCCATTTCAGCACCCCTACGATGTTCCAGTGACCTGCTAGTTCTGGAAAAAAAAGAAAGGAAAAACAACACGCGCCCTGGTATCAATCACTTTTTCATAATTCCCAATACTCTGCTTCGCAATTAATTTTTGTTTTGAAATAAAAATAAATGGCATCTATCATTAATGAATCAGCTTTGCATTTGAATGAGTTTTTTCACTTGGCATATTTTTCAAAACTTTTTTTTCCACTTGCAATGCTGACTGGGAAGGGGAGTATTAAAGAGGGGGATTTTAAATACTAGTTAAGCGTTTTCGATCACAAAGCCAGCTGTTTTTAAAAATTCACATAAATTTGTTTCCGCAATACACTTTTACTATTAAGAAGAATTTAAATAATAGCTATTATTCCTTAAGCAGCATTAACGGCAATCTTTTTTTAAACGAGGGTTCAGCTGTACGGGGGTTGAGTTGCATAAGGTTTCAGCTGAATAGTGTCGATTAACACAGGGGATCAGTTGCATAGGGTTCAGTTAAATGAGGGTTCAGTTAAATGGAGATTCGGTAAAACGAGGGTTCAGTTGCACGGGGATTTCGTCGCAATTGAACCATAACAACCATGTCATTAATCATTCCAAATATTGTTTGCTTTCTCAGCTTTACTAGTCTGTATACGAGACCAGTTTTCAGACCTCAAGTAGTATTCTTCCTAGGACATAGTAAAATTAAAATAGAGTAAAGAAAAAGCTGTAAAACAGAAAATATTGTAAAAGTAAGCTTAATACAATATCAAGAAAATTACATGAAACTAAAAATTCTATCCATGCATTTTGTCTTCAAAGAGACACCCCAGACTATTGAATGACACCCCAGAAACCCCAGACTATTGATCATTTAGATGGAAGGGTCTTTTCTTTCAAACAATTTACATTGTTGAATCCTACGAAACTTACAA
The DNA here is from genome assembly GCA_029168905.1 of Artemia sp. Kazakhstan ARC1039. Classification (NCBI taxonomy): domain Eukaryota; kingdom Metazoa; phylum Arthropoda; class Branchiopoda; order Anostraca; family Artemiidae; genus Artemia; species Artemia sp. Kazakhstan ARC1039. Next base: position 151,161 of record JAQQPU010000047.1, on the reverse strand, counting down.
TCATTTCGTTATTTAATGGTAGGAAAGGGGCTGATCTCTACCCCTGGAACCCTAGAAGGCTCCGCGGCTAAATTCATATCTTATATTTTCTTCGTGTTTAGGAGTCATACCTGTGCCTCCTTTTTCAAGCGTAGAATAGCTTTCTGCTGGTTCTTAGAAAAGAGATCCCACACTTTTGGCTGGAACGTTGATTCTATAATCTTCTGATTCTTATTGACTGAAAGAAGGTAAAGACACACTAATAATACATAATAAATGCATTTTGCCTAAACGAAGGGCTTCGAAACACAAGGCGGATGTAGAGCAAAACCTTAAGGTGGGGGGTGTGTGGCAAGGGCACGAATATTGACCAAATTAATGGGTTTACTTAAAAGAAGAGCATAAAAAAATGAGGGCACCGGAAAAATCTTGGCGGCCCTCGGTTCCTCCCGGCCCTTATGAATTCCCTCCTTTCGAAAAAGCTTCTATTGCATTGAAAATACGCTAAATTATTATGGTTAGTAATTACAAAAACGATCAGGTATATAGGTAGCCTGTCTATAAATATTGAGAGCAAATCAAAGGGAGGACTTTATAAAAAAAAGTCTACAAATCTTTAATGAAAAACGTAAACAAACTTGATTACAAAACAAATTATCATCCATGCATTTCTCCCACTGCAACTGTATATGTAATTTTTGGGCTTTTTTTTATAATTTAGTGGATTTATTAGTAATAAATGTAATTAAACTCTATTAAATTAAATACTAAGAAAAGAAACTACTAAATATAACAACACAAGTAAAAACTAATTGAGCTATACAATTTTAGAAACTCATTTATTTTCTTTACAAACTTTCTCGACTGACTGACCGTATTTCAAACAGTAGTCTGTACGAAAAGTGAAGTCCAATCTATCTTTCTAGGGCTATAATGAGAAAAATGTTGAGATGGCTGGGAAAGATTCTGTGAATGAAGGATTAAAGATGCCAAAGATTGTCCTTTTCGGCCAACCGTCTTAGGCTAAACGGAAAGCAGGTCGTCCTCGGTTGGGGTGGAAGGATGTCGTAAAGAAAGATTCAAGGGAGATGGGAACTTCCTGAGAAGGTGTAAAGAGGGAGGCTTTGAACAGATTGGGATGGAGGAGGAGCGTGCTCAGCTACGTTTGCCTCAGGTGACTTGGTGCTGCGGTGAGTTGGTAGTGGTAGTAGCAGTATTTATTTTCTTTACAGAAATAAGTTCTTCCTTCTTTCTTTATACCGTAGTTTCCTATAAAGAGAGTGACACTCTAATTTTCGAAAGGGTTGAGGAAGCGCCAATGCCAAGCTGGTTTGTCGTAGTTACTGTTCATTTTAAGTTTGGCTTATTTGTTTGTTATTTAAAAAAAGCTTTCTAAAAAGAAATTCTAAAAAGAAAAGTAAGGAGAAATATAAAGACTTATCATGAGCATTAACTAAAACTTTAAACAAACAGAATTGACCACAACTAAGAGTAGGTGTACACCCCCTCAACGCTTTAAAGATTAGAGCAACCTTTGATGAAAAACAAACAAACAAATAAACACGCATCCGTGGTCTTTCTTCTGGCAAAAAATACCAAATTCCACATTTTTGCAGAGAGGAGATTGAAACCTTTACAGACAGGTTCTCTGATACGCTTAATCTGATAGTGTGATTTTCGTTAAGATTCTATGACTTTTAGGGATTGTTTTCCCCTTTTTTCAAAAATAAGGCCGATTTTCTCAGGCTCATAACTTTTGATGGCCAACATTAAACTCGATGAAACTTATATATCTAAAATCAGCGTACAAATCCGATTCTTTTGATGTATCTATTGGTACAAGAATCCCGTCTTTTAAAGTTCCGGTTACTATTGAGACGAGTCCCTTACTATACAGTAAGGGACTTTTTCTTAAAATATGGAGGGTTTTTTCTTAAAATATGAGTTCTTTCAGTAAGAGTACAGCTTAAAATTTTCAAACTTTTGCGCAACCGAGTAGCTCACTTAGCTTCAAATATTATCTTTACTTTGGAAATGGAAACTTAGGAATGCAAAAGTCTACTACAACATGTCCTTGACGTCAACCCATGAGAAGAGAAGATCCCGAATCTAATTTTTAAACTTTAGATAAGAGACCGTTATTTAGGAGCTCTTCATACACTTCCTTTAATTTTTCAACAAAATATGCTCTGTCTAAGGGGGCTGGGGAAAAAATTTCCTTAACCTAATGATTCTATTTCCTTAACCTAGTTCAGAATCTATAAGGTTCAAAAATTCGGCAAACTTATCCTGAAAAATGAAATCCAGCGTTTTATTTTGCACTCAAAACCTTACATAAATACCCTATTTTGTTTTCAACTGGCTCTAGTACCAATAAAAGTGGAAAAAAAAAATCATTTTCTTTACTCGTTTGTGCTGTATTTTGTGAACGTACTAAGGACAATGAAAGTGAAAATTGATTCTTAAGTTGATTAAGTGTGAATTAACATAACTATTTACATCTTAAAAAATTTGCAAAAATCGGGAATTAAATTTGTAAAGAAAACACTCCAAAATGTGGTTAAAGTTTTTGGTATTAGCAGCTGTAAAAAAAGGAGGGTAAAAAATCCGCAAAAATAAGCTAAAACATGTGACACCAAATAGCTTAAGAAGTTGTAACTTACCTTGAAGGCAAAATTGCTTTGGATATCAGCAGATTTTTAATATTCAATTTTTACGGAAAAAAACGTTGTCGAACTTAACTGATCAGTTTGCGTATTTTTTCCACGATTCAATAAGGCAACACTGATGAAAATACGAAACTGCCCTAGAAGCTTCATAATTTTGCGATAACAAAACGAAAAATATTACAAAACCCCGGCTTTCAGGTATTAATAGTTCTAAGACTACAAGCCAAGGAGCCTTGGAGGGAATTATTAGGTCGAGACGACGAAAAAGGCTTTCATTTCATGTCATTGGTAATTTAACCTGTGTAATAAGTGTAAATAATGTTGATTTTGCAACAGCACCCTAATTACCTTTCATACAGTTTATAAGTTTGTACTTCATTTGCAGAATAAACAACATGAGTTTACTTACTTAATTTAGGCAATTAAAAATCTTACAGAAAGCACTATCATTCTTCTTCGTAGGCAAATACCATTTAGAAGGTCCATTTTTAGAGTTAAAATAATTTCTCTTTTGCCTAAATTATCTTAATGTGCAGTCTAATCTAACATCTTCTTTTATATCAATAATTACACAGAATTAATCTAAAAGAAAAAGCATTACAAATTCGGTACTTACAATAATTTCAGCAGCAAAGCAACACCAAAATATTTTTGTGTTGCTTTGCCTCCTCCCCTCCCCTCCCCTAAAAACTTAGCCCAAACCCTCCCCCTAAAAAATAGATCAAAGTCATAAACAAAGAAAAGGTGATTAATAACCTTTTGGTCCGAAGTTATATCCAAATTATACACAGATTCATTGCCGTACTATGACAACACTCTGCCAAATAAAACTCAATAAACCCATAGAACCCCATAGGAGTGTTAAAAAGAAAGTTAAACAAATTCTCAATTTGATTTGAAGTGTTTTGAATGGTATCCTGTTTTAGTTTTAATCGGCCGAAATTTAAGGTGACTGGTCACAAAATTCCATCTTATTGAAAAAAAAAGCAAATTCCAAAAATATAATGCGGCGAATCCATTAAACTAAATCTCAGCTATCGAATAATACCAAAACTTTCGACTTTGATTCAAAATTAAAGTTGGTACGTGGTGTAAATAAAAACAGCCAAAAACATGCATGGTAAGCATAAACCTTAAAAGAAAAAGCAAGGCAAGTTCTTACTTTGATCTACATTTTTTTTAATCTCATCATTACAGTGCTTTAATTGCTCAGTAGATTTGCCACTTGTAGCCCTCAGTTTAGCTTCAGCTTTTTTAAGTGATGATTTCAGCCGTTGGATTTGAACAAAGGATCTAGAAACATCTGCAAACATCCTTTGAACGCCCGTATGAGTTACAAAACCTCGATCGTCTAGCCGCGACATCTCTGATGCTCCAGTTTGACATAGTTCTGAAATAAGAGGGTAAAAATGCATTTATCCCGTTTCATTTTTATTTTGATTATTGTTTTTATGGTATCTTTCGAGTTCAATAAAAACTTGGGGCATGATATACCACTTGTAAAGTATTTAAATAATTTCTTAGACCATGCTGTCGTTCTATTTATAATATATATATATATTATAATTAAAATAGAATAAAAATATTAAAAAGTCAGTAAAATCTTTAGCAAGACGAACAGGAAATACTGAAAGAAAAAAGCAAAATTGTAATAAATGTTTGAACATTTTGGCTTCACGTCCGGAAGAATAAGTGAAAAGAGAAAAACGGAGAAATAAGAATAACAAAATATCTTAAGTGAATCAACACAAGCATAAAAAAATGATTAAAAAACAAACACCATAAAAAACAAGAAGAACAAAAAGAAGAAGCGAAGCAAAAAGAAAAAGGAACAAAATATGTTCCTCATTGGATCGGCATAGGTGGTACATAAATAAAGTAGTTAAGTTTCTGAAAGTAAAGATTTGAGTACCACTGACAGGAGAGGAGACCGGATGCAACAAGAGTTCAGCCTATTACTCAATTTTTTTTTCCAGTATTGTGTCTGGTAAACTACTCCTCTGTAGATGCAACGAAAATAAGGCAAGAGACGAAAAACTTCATTTCCTATGGATATGATAGTTAAAATGGAATGAAAATAAGGTGAAACGGGAACTTTAACCGGTAATAATACAATAAGAAAATGAACGATAAAAGAAAAAAAATCTTTATGAAAATATTAATAACTCCAAATATTTTAACTTCACGTCCGAAAGCCTAAATCAAGGAAAAAAAGTATGATAGTAAAAAAAAAAAAATAAAATAAATAAAAAAAAAAAAAAAAAAAAAAAAAAAAAAAAAAAAATCAGATTAAGCAAGTTAATAAATACCAACAGAAGAGTACAAAAATGAGAATACCACAAAATGCTATTGTACGAGCACTAGCCCAAAGTTTAAAGATAAACATTACAAGAATACCAAAGCTATACAAACAAAAGGAGGAAACAAAAAACTCACATCTGACAAACTATATTTGTTAATTTTAAAGCAAGTTCAATACAATGATTCAACCACAAAGGCAAGCCACGAATCTCCAATATACTACTGTCTCGATAATCGTTTTTTTTTTTTACTACAATCTTCATAGCTCAATGATGCTATTTTGCTAGTCTTGGCTATTTCTTTATTTTATTTTCAGCTTTGATGTATTAGCCGTACCTTCGGTTGAATGCTCCAAGCAAATATTTTAAAGGGTTAACTTTGCTGGAAGGCTATTCGAGGTGGCGACAGAAAGTCGGGCAAAAATAATTTTTAAGTATTCCTGACGAGGTGTACCCTGCGCGAGGTAGTCCTCTCGGGCTGCGTTTTGGCGAGCTTCCCTTAAAGGTTTTACTCTTTCAGGAAGGAGCTTCGATAACTCCTTTGATGGAGGAACTCTTCCTTATATGATATTCAAACAAAATGTAACAAACTCACATTTTAAAATCTCACTTATAGCCTATGTAACAGCAACGAAATCTGGCATAAAATACAAGACAGGGCTGCCTTTATTGGTGATTTCGCAAATTTGGCGTTTCTTAGCCATTTTTACCAAGAGCTACTTTTTGCTCGTTTAAAAATGGGTCGAGAGAAACCTAAGTAGATTAGGATAACTTTCTTTTTCGTTGTGAAGCTCCGTTTTAACCAGAAACTTGCAAATACTTAAATACGATAATGTTTTTCCTGTATCATCAACTTTCATCTTTAATTTATTTGTGTCATTATCTCATGGGTTTGTGCAGGTCGCATCAGTTAATTTGTTGAAACTTCAACAAACATGAACTGAATGATGGTGTGCCCTCAAACAATTAAATTAGAGAAAAATAGCTTAAAACTAAAATAATATTCATGAAACAGACGAGAAAAAGTTGAAACAGACAGGTCATGAACATTCAGTGCAAATATGGAGTAAAATAAAATAATAATAATATATATATATATATATATATTAATAATATAATAATAATATAATAATAATATAAAATAAATATAATAATAATATAATATTATAAATATAATAATAATAATAATAATAATATTATAAGTAAACCTAATTCTAGCAGTTCTTAGTAAATTCTAGCAATTCTTAATTCTTGCAGTCTTACATATGTCCGTGTATTCTTGGTGACCTCCAGAAAATGAATCCCAAGTTTAAGAGCTAAAATTCCCTAAAGCCCAAAGAAAATAAAAAAAAAAACCAAGCCCATATAAAATCAGAAGAAAATGTGAGAATTTTATAGCCCTTACTGAACGACCATAGCCCTCAAAACCATTTCCTTCAAAGTAAACTTCCCAATTAAGCCGTTTTTTCTCAATAGAAAAGAGAACGTCTTTCCATGAAGAGAAATGAGGATAATTGTAACTTAAAACGAGGAGATATAACATGTTTTTATATATTATATAATAATATATTCAAATTAATATAGTTATATGTTAATATGGAAAATCGATATTTAAAACGAACATAAATTACCACAAATAAAAATCATTTTACCACACCTCAAATTCCTCAAAAGACTAAAGTGTCATTTGCGCTTTAATGAAAACTAAATAGATTTCTTAAATTGATAGCTTAGTAAGTCAATTGTTTTTCGATACATTTCGAAAGATGGCAACCCTTATTTGCGGTAGTCTATGTTTTTATTAAGTTTTGCTTCTTTGTTCATTGTAATTTTGGCTCCTTTTGGAGTTCCCTTCACCATTCACGCTGATTTCTTCTCATTTTAAATTTCAATTTCACTCTATTATCCACGGAATAACTTTTTTTCTTCATTTTAGTTATTTTTTAGCGTCTAGGTTTCACTTTTTTGTGTCTTGGTCTGCTTTGTGATTAACAGACTTAACACTTTTCAATATTATTTTTGGTACAAAAAATGGAAAATAGTATGAGATGAGGTGATTCGGAGGGGGCTAAGGCAAAAAGCCTTTCACTCATATAGAATGAAAAAATCTCAATGATTGGTTTAACAAGAAAAAATATCTTCCTTTCTTTTAAATATATCTACAAAGTCTTTGATTTAAAACTGCTATTTGCATTAGGGAGCTATGTTCCTATGGCTGCAATTACCGTGTCATCCCCAGTGGTTATTTTTTTTGCATCTTTTTACCATTTTGATTAATTAATTATTTTGAAACTTTGTTGTTCTGACGCACCGGAAATCAGAGATTGCGATCGAGTGAATACCTTCCGACTTTCTACGACCATCCGTTCTATATGAAAGCCCCCCATAGAAAAAAGAACTACATGGGCGCCATGTAGCTCTTTACTTAGTCAGCGCTATAACGTTGACTATGATTGGTAAGATAAGATATATTCAATTTTGACCGGATGAGATTTATTCCTAATCTTCGGGTATTATTCGGGTAAATACGCCTTTCACCGCAAAAGAGATTGCACATGATAGATAAGATTTATTTATAATGTTCGGGTTTGAATGAGCTCAGAAAGTACTTAAAGGACGCACCATCGGTGATAAACACATTTCACACATGTTACATTAGCGCCAAGAGTGTTTCATATTCATAATTTCGTAACACTGGATTTTACGTGCTTCACACAGAATTTCAATCACTTCTAGGTGAAATAGATTTTTTGTTACGAGGGAATAAAGTAAATCATTCCCTTGAAATTTCTAATGGAGAAAGAATTCCATATACATCCAGTTACACACGCTTGGGGTTAGGGCCTGGCTCCCCTACAGACCTGACCCTTCCTCGAAATTTTGAAATTCTCATATTTCTTCTGCATTTCCTAGTGTTCAAAGAATTTGCATGTTTACACTGTTTAGACAAAGCTACTCTTCCCCCAAAAGACAAATGCCTGCGCAAGAGAACGGACAGGAATTTAAAAAATTTAGTATCTCAACAACCATCGAGGCAGCGTAGAAGGCTTACGTCTAACTTCCTTCTGAAATTTACGAACACGTCCAGATGAGACTTTCTTCCAAGCATATTCTGTGTTGACGCGACTAGTACATTCTTCTCCTGTATTCTCTTCAATATGAGTTTTGTTTCCTGTAAAAAAGAAAGAAAAAAAGATTGTATTTATATTTTTCATTGGTACCTTCACTGCTTATAGTAACTAAATTTACCTTTAATTACTCATCCAAATTCTACAATATTTTGCAATGGTAGGTTGGCAACAGCAATCATGTCAATACAGCGGTGAAGCAGTGCTAAGGATCAAAGGGCGGGAGAAGAAGAAGAATAGTGCACTGAGAAAGCTTGGAAAACCAATCTTCTGCAAGCGTCGGGCTTGTAACCAGGATAAACAAAACATGGGGTATATAGTCATTTTACGAACACCACTAATCCATATAACAGGATCAATAACTGTCAAATACTGCTTCCAACCCATAAACTATTTTTCTAAGAGAATGGGCTTTGGTTATGGAAAGTCGAGCTTCCATAAGCACCTAAAATATTATTCTTAGAAAGTTCATCAGAAATTCTTTCATTAGAAAGAAAAATCAGAAATTATTGCAAGGAGTTCAAAGCATCAATTTCAACACTTGAAACACTGAAGGAAAAAAAGCTGACAAAAACCACACTGGCAACTATAATTTTTGCTATAATTGAACTTAGTACCTTTTGAGCCCTTTAATTTTTTCATAATTATGATCAATATACACTGGATAAGAAGTTAACAAATATGACTAATAAAGAAAACAAAGATTAACCACCTAATAATGCTGAGGATCCAGGTCATTGGTGTAGCCTTAGTTTGTGCAAGGCCTTTTTGAACTACTCCTAGTTTCCCTGAGGTTTCGGTAGATTTATATAACGAACTGAATCTACTCATAGACCAATATAAAGCCATTTCGCGGGATTTTTATCACCTTCCTCCGCTTGCTCAGGCCTTATGCCGTAGAGAATGAGCTCGGGTTTTTGTCCATCACAAAAATAGTCTAAAATACCCTCTCTTGGCTCGCTAAAGTCGGTAGCTCAGGTCTTCGACACAATTCCTTTTTTTGTACTATATATTTTCAGGTCTGCATCATCCCTTTCCCCAATCTTGTTCTGATCTTATTTATAATATTGATTTCTTCGAGTACGTCCAGCTGTTGCTGAGACATAACCTTTTTGAATTTAAGGTGTTTACATCATGGATGATCGGAGTAAACAATGCAACCATCCGACATACATATTTCCCAATAGTGGCCCATTTCAAGAATCAATTTAGCATTTTTAGGTAAATTTACATTTTTTTTTTTTTTTAACAGGGCTACTATAGCTCACTTCAAAATCAAATTCCTGGATAAGGTCCTGAAAAATGCAAATTTATCCAATATCAGCAAAGAAAAAATTCTTAGGAGAACCTAATTAATACAACACATCTAAACAACTTTCAAACTGGTTTTTAAAGGGAAATAGGGCATTAACTCCATTGCTCTTGTGTCGCAACCTTTATCCACTTCAGTTTAGGACATATAATTTTATTAAGACACACAAACGAAAAGGATTTTCTCTTAACAAAGGTCGGCTCGCATCTAACTTCACACATTCAAAAATTAATAAATTCCACTCGTATTCAGCCGCCAGATATACGAATTAATCACTGCGGAAAGAAATAGGCACTGAGGGGTCTGCAACTAAAATAATCATGACTCTTCTCATTCATAATAAACAACACAAAAAGGTCACGGGTGCCGTGACATTCCTACCCCTCAAAGCTGCCCCTAGGGGCAGTCACATAATAAACATCCAAAATGCATTCCCGAAACCGAATGGCATAACCCTGAAACGCCTGGTTCCCACTACAAACTCTACAGGAACAGCAATCTAATCCATTTTTTAAGTCAATGTAAGCCGTTGGCCAACATATGTGGGTAAGAAACATTTTCGACGTGGCACCGCACCCTCGGTGGACTGGTGGTCCCTGCTCATTTCGGGCTGAACGATGAGCCTGTAGTATCAGCTTCGTACGAAACTGTGTTGGTACCATCAGGCGGACGTGCCAACTGCCATCTTTTCTTTTATTTTTACGGCACTAGAGTCCTTGATGGAGCTCGTAGTAGGCACCTTCCTCGTCGGCGGTACCAGAGATTTGTAGATTGTAAAACCTGGCAAACTCTGGTCCCTTCCTCTGGGCTCGTTTAAGAATCCAGTAGCGATCACCAGACCCTGTCGTCTCCAAAATTCTTCTGAAGCAGGATGGCCAGTTTTGGGGTTTCATCTAAACAAAAAAAAAAAAAACCAAATAAACAAAAAGAACCAAACTACATACAAACTATCTACACTGAACGGGATAGTGCGTCAGCATTTCAGTTCTGAGTTCCAGGTCGGCTACGGATGTCGAACTGGAATTCCTGGAGTGCTAAAGAAAAACGGTTGAGTCGTTCGTTGTTACTCCTAGAAACGTTAAGCCATTTCAAAGGATAATGGTTAGTTTCGACCAAAAACTTTCGACCACGAAGATAAAAGGAAAAGCTCTCTATTCCCCATTTCAACGCCAACACTTCTTTCTCCACTTTCGAGTAGTTCTGCTCTGATGCAATGAATTTCCTGCTTTTGTAAGCTATTGGATGCTCGCCATCATCGTCAAGCTGGGTCTGCCCTACTACAAGCCCTATATTTGAAGCGGCCGTCTGCAACACAAAATTCTTGATGAAATCGGCAGTGTGTGAGAGACAGGGACTCTCATAAGTGGTTCTTTCAGCTGTTTGAAAGCTTCCTCTTGACGGTCGTCCAAAGTAAATGAATTTGGGCAGCGCTTCAGTAGCATCACTGTAAGTGGTGATGCTAGACCAGAGAAATCGCGGATGAATCTCTGATGGTAAGCAGCCATGCCTAAAAAGGAACGCAGATCTTTCTTCGAAGTGGGTGACGGGTGCTTTAGGACAGCATCAATCTTGCTCTCGATGGGTGTTATCTCGCCACTACCAGCAATGTGTCCCAAATACTGGACTTCTGATCTTGCAAAGCTACACTTCTTTGGGTGGATCTTTATACCTGCTTCCGTGATTCGTCTCATGACTTCTTGTACATGAACCAGATGTGCCTGCCAATCATCACTGAATATGATCATATCGTCCAGATGTGCTCTCGCGAAATGACGGCAGTCCTGTAGTATAAGGTCCATCAGACGCTGAAATGTTGCGGGCGCTCCATGTAGGCCAAATGGGAGAACGCAGAACTCATACAGCCCTGACTCGTTTTGAAAAGCTGTTTTCTCCATGCTTTCTTTAGTTACTTCGTTCTGCCAGTATTCTTTTGTGAGGTCGAGAATACTGAAGACTTTCTTGTTTCCCGAAGTTTCCAAAAGCTCATACATCCTCGGAAATCGATAGGAGTCAAATTTGGAATTCCGGTTGAAACCTCTAAAGTCCAGACAGAAGCGGATGATTTGGTCTGCTTTTGCTACTACAACCACCGGAGAACACCAAGAACTGGTTGACGGTTGGATGACCCCAAGCTAAAGCATTCGTTGAACCTCTTCCTCGATGGCTTGTTTTCTGCTCGGAAGGATTCGATAAGGTCTCTGGCGAATTGGTTGTGATCCTTCTGTGTCAATGTGAAGAAGGCCCCACGAAGTTCTCCAAGAATGTTTAACAGTTCTTTCTTCTTTGTTTCACTCAAATGGTCGAGCAAAGCCATGAGCACCTCGAAGTCATCTTCCTTAGCTGAAAAAGAAACTTCAGTGTCCAGAACTGGGATGGTAGCTGCTTCAAAGATACTCAGAGAAAAGCTTGTCGACCACCTTTCAATTTCGGATTTGCGAAGCAAATTTATGTGGAGAATTTTGGTTTTCTTCCTGGCGTCTGGTAGTAAAATTTCATAGTTGACGCGTCCGATTTTCCGTGGGACACGAAACGGGCCTTGCCACTTAGTGTCTAGTTTGTTAACACCGACAGGTAGTAAGACCAGGTCTTCGTCGCTAATATGAACTTCCCTATGTTTTGTCTTCTTGTCGTACTGTTTCTTCTGTTTTTCCAACGCAGCTTCGAGATTCTTTCTTGCTTCTGTAAGTATAGACCGGAGTATTTCTCTTGTCGAGAGGAGATCGCGGGCGGGCCGACTCGATCCCAAAGTCTGGTGTTGACCTTCCCATTGCTCCTTCACAATTTCAAGGGGTCCCCTAGGTCTTTGTCCATGTAGCAGCTCGAAAGGGCTGAACGTGGTTGAAGCCAGTGACGGCTCTCTGTGTGCGAAGAGTACGTATGGGAAATAGCGATCCCAATCTTTCGGGTTTTCAGACACGTACTTCTTTAGCATGTGGACAAGAGCCCCGTTGAGGTTTTCACACAGACCATCTGTCTGTGGATGAAATGGTAATGTCCGGATCGACTTCATGCCGTGCAGCTTATATACTTTCTGTAAGTTCTTTGACACAAAGTTGGATCCTTGGTCCGTCAGAATTTCTTCCGGTACCCAATTCTTACACAAGTACTGCTCAAGAACTTCTGCGATTTCCTTGGCATTGGTTATTCGCAACGGGATGGCATCAGGGTAGCAAGTGCAGTAGTCTGGGATGATTAACAGGAATCTATGTCCATTCTTGGAAGGTATCAAGGGACCAAGTATGTCCGTCGTAATCCTCTTAAACGGTTTGTCAATCGTCGGTAGACGGAGCATTGGAACCATCTCTTTCACCTTGTTTTTAGCCAGGAGTTGGCAAGGCTCAGAGGTTCTCACATACTGCCAGATGTCTTGACGTACCCCAGGCGAGAAGAATTGATGAAGGATCCGGTCTGCAGTACAGAGAGTTCCTGTGTTCTCACAGTTCACTAGGCGGTGAACCGTGAGAAATTTTGAATACAGAAGGTCTGCACTGGCTTGGGACAACAAGCAGGTAGACTTCCTCGTTCCCAATCCGCGAAAGTGTTTTTTCCGATATAGAAGTCCTTGGTTCAGAACGTAATTTTGACTATCACCTACTTTCTTGAACGCGCAAGTGAGTGTGAGATCTTTCTTCTACAGTTCTGCCAGTTGTTCTGAAGTCAGCTCAGCCGGATGCACTTTGTCGACTGAGCAGTCCTGATTGGCTCTTTAGGCCTTCTTTGCATTTCACCACTCTGTACGACTTTTAGCCAGCTTCTTCGTATGATCTTCCACAGGTAGATCAATAGCTGCGAAATACTTTTCTGGTACACCCATCTCAGCTTCTTCGTCTGCGACATCCTGGTAATCCTTGTTATGAAAATAGCTTCCTCCTCTTGTACATAGGAAGATGCTGATGGAAGGTTTTTCCAATATTGGCTTCCGAGTGCAAAGCTCCATGAACTTCGGAAAAGATCTTCCTATAATTACACCTACCGGAAGGTTTTCAGACACAGCCACATCCAGTTCCCCATTAAAGAAGTTGTCTCCTTCTCCAACCTGCATGCGAACACGATGCATGGGATACGATTTGCTGTCCCCGTGAACACAGCAAATCTTTGTTGTGGTAGCTGCCATCCTCTCGTCTCTTTTCAAGTACTTCTTGTGGATTATTGTGAGAGTTGCACCGCTATCTACCAGGAATGTCACTGGTATGCTCACAACTTCTCCTTCATAGTAGAAGCGCTCCGAACCGTTATCTGGACTTGGAAGTCTTGCTAGCAGGGTTTCCTTCTTTGTCTTCAGCGGTTGCCTGCAGTCTCTAGCACAGTGTCCTGGTTTCCCACAACTAAAGCCCCCCGAAGATGTTTTTCTCATCTGAACTTCCGCGGTCCTCTTTTCCCAGCTATCTGCTTCCTTCTCTTGTTTCTTGAAAGGCTGTTTAGGCTCGGTTGGTGTCTGAGAAGTGTTTCTTGAAGATCCCTTTGAATTTTCGCCGACCTCGTCTTGTCTTGCTAATAAGAGGCTATCTGCAAAAACAGTCTGGCAACAGTTTCAAGGGATGGGATAGTCTAACTCCCTCAGTCTCAAACAAAGCTAGGCATTCTTGATCACCTTAATGAATTGTTCAACGGCCAGTCGGCGAAAAATTCTGCTGATGTACCCTTGGAGAATGGCCGGGTCGTTGACGGAACTGTAGTCAGCCACTTCTAACTATTTGACCTCAAGCTGTTCTAATATTTTCTAGTATTCCATGAAGGACTGATTTGCTTCTTTTTGCGTGGTCCTTGAACGATGTCGATAACTTTCTGGGGTTATCAGAAACCTGCGAAATAATGTAGACTTGACCACATCACAATCAGAGCTTTCTGATGGATCTATCACAGAAACTGCCTCAGCTGCTTTCCCAGTAAGTTGACTTTGCAGTCTGACAGCCCAGGTACTTCTGTTCCAGTTATTTTGTGTGGCTATCCTTTCAAACGTAGTAATATAACTGTCAATGTCCATGTCGTCAGCGAACTTAGTCATCTGGATTGTTGTACTGACTGCTGCTGCTGCTGGGGAATTTTGTATCGCTGCTTGATTTGTAGCAATTGCATCGATTAAAGGAGCTAGATGATTATGCGATTGGATCACGAGATATAGCTGGCTCTGCCGTGTTTGCTTCATGCCATCCAATGAGAGCTATAAGGTCTGCTTAAGTAGCTCTATGACATCCACTTATGACAAATTCATAACTGGCGCAGTTGATACAACCTGGGGTATAGTTGGCTTATTCTTCTTTCTTGGGAGGATCAGTTTTGTTCCGTTCTAGTCTGACTTCTAGTACGCCTACTGATTGTCTCAGAATCTTCGGGCAGGTGATTTGTCCCTTGACTGCTCATCAATTATCCAGCTGCTACTTGCGTTGCTGTTGCGGACAACAAAGTTGGGATACGGAACCAGAGATGTGAATACCTAACAAGTGCGACATGAATTGCCACGGTGAGATATGAATCCCTTTCAGATGCGATATGAATTGCTGCGGTGGGATGTGAATCCCGTGCCCACGATATAAATCGCTGTGATAGGATATCAGTCCCGTGCGAGCACGATATGAATATTAACGCAAGGATATGAATCCTTGGACAAAGCGATATGCATAGCTCCGATGGTATATGAATCTCGGACAAATGCGATATGAATCGCAAAAAATTGCTATGTGAATCGCCTAGCCTTTCCAGCAGCAACGGCGCTCGGGTCTCGATACGTTGGCGCACCGAGTGAATAGACCGAAAATTTTGACGAAAATCCGATTGACGTAACCGATAGCATACGATTATTAGGAAATTGTTACCGAAAACCGAACTAATCACGATCGGACAGGTGACCTAGATGCGAGGCAGCGAACGCTATACCGGAATGCTCAGAAAAACAGTCCAATATCACGGCCTGTGCAAAAATTGAACTCAATCCCGTTGTTCCGCAACAAAACTTTCAATCAAAATCACAATTTGTTATATTAATCACCAATTTCAAAATTTTTAACAATTTCAATCCAAAATTTAAGTAAAAAAAACTCTTTTCTTAATTTACAGCCATAAACTTTCAGATGAAAAATGTTATCTTTTAACTCCAGAAATGTCCGTGTTCCACAATCCCACTCCTGACACCACTTTCTATTTCGCATCCTTTATCCACTTCGGTTTAAGACATATAATTTTATTAAAGCACACAAAAGAAAACCATCTATTAACACACACAAAAGAAAAGGATCTTCTCTAAACAAAGGCCGGCTCGCATCTAACTTCACCTATTCAAAAATGAGTAAATTTCACTCACATCCAGCAGCCAGATATACTAATTAATTATTGCGGAAATAAGTAGGCACTGAGGGGTCCGCAACTAAAATAATCCTAACTCTTCTCACTCATAATAAACAACACAAAAAATAGGACACGGATGCGGTGACATCTTGGATTTAAAAAATATTGAAATTTGACAAAAATGGCAGTTTTTTTATAGATATTTTATTACGACCTAATCAGTCGTAAAATTTACCTTGATTTTACATCTTAGTAATCATGAAGTTTATCTCCTTGAATTTGATTCCAGAAACTAATTTCCTAAAAATAAAGATAAAAAACATATGTACTTAAAAAAAACAACAGAAAAACCTGGTAGTCCTGCCTTCTTTGTAATATTTGTAGCGATTGAAAATGTCACTGGGGTTGTTTCTGAATGTGGCTTTGAACTGGGCTGTGGTGGCTCTACACCTGACTCTGAAAACACGTGCATCTCCGATGAGGGGATTTTATCCGAATCTTGATTAGAAGTTGTTTCATTTTGATTACTTATTTTTTCTCCCATTAATTCTTGGTGTTGCTGAAAGAGACGAGTCATTTATGTCATTAATCTCTGAAATAAAAATAGTTAATATAGCAGCTTAAAAACGTATTTATCTCTAAATGCCCTAAAAATAAAACCTAAGCTTTTTCCACTACCCAGAAAAAATTGAGATATTTAAAGACGAATGCCTGAGACACGCCATAGTCACACCCTAAAAAAACGAGATAAATTTTACTTAATTTTAATGCCAAATATGTGTTACAGAAACACAAAATCAAAATGGCAAGAAATTGGTTTGAAAAACTTGTTCCAACACTATTTTGTTCCCGGCTATTCTCTACTAATACTATGCATCTTTTGCCAGATTCCTGTTACAGATACAAAAACTATCATAGCAAGCTCCCTTCTTTTTTATCTTCAAAGGCTCATACCTTAAATAATGGCTCTGATTGGTCAATCTTAAATTTTATAATTTAAAGTTGAACAATGGTCAACTCAAGAGATTCCGAAGAGCTTAAATAGTTGGAACTGTAATCGTGCATTTTTTATCTGTCAATGTGACTATAATCTGGCCCAGGCATAACATTGAAGTTGTAGGAAATCATGACAGTTTTATAACTGCTCGAAGTATAGAATTGGTATATAAATCTTTATGGAACCATTAATATATAACTATATTTGGAATATAACAATACCAAATTTTATGACAATGTCATTTTATTCTTAGTCACAAGTAATTTCAATTGTTTCGGGTATCAAGGCATAAGATAAAAGTTTTTTTTTTTTTACTTTTTAGCAAATTTGTTCTTTAGGGACGGAAAGTCTTGCGCAGGGAAGCAGAAATTTTTTAAGAATAAAAACGAAAGTGTGTGTGTGTGTTTGGGGGGGGGGGGGGGGTTTATGATATATTTGATTAACCATTTAAGGAGGACTATCTATTTCAAAGTTTTCGCATGCTTTTTATTCTTAAAGAACCAACGACAGTGAGAATAAAATCAAAAGGACAAGTGAGAATAATAATAACAATAATAAAAAAAGAAAAAAAAAACACGAGTCGAAAACTAGCAAAAACATTAGCTAAAACCTATGTAACCAAATAGTTTAATAAGGCTTAGCTTTCCTTTGACAGAGTAGCTGTCTTTGGGAATCAAAAGATAGTTAATGTTTGACTTTATAAGGACAACATTGCCAAACGTTGAAAATGTGATACTACCTTAAGAACTCCATAATTTTTAGTGAAAAATGCTAGAGCATTACGGTTGCAAAGCATAAATGGACCTAAGGTAGGTCCAGAAGGGAAAACAATTATTTTTATGTTCTCAGTTTTTTTTTACGAAAATACCTCCGCACACAGTTATGTAGTTTTTGTAGTAGCGAATACCAAAAAAAAAAACAGAAAAAAGATGGGGATGAAAACCGGTAAAATATTAGCTAGAAACCTATGTCATCACCATATCACCGAAGAAAAAAGAAAAAAAAGCTAGGAACCTATGTCATCACCATATAGTTTAAGAAAGTGCAGCTTTCTTTTGAAATTATAGGTATCTTTGGGAATAAACAGATTGTTAATGTTTGAATTTAAAAGGGCGAGCAACGTTGCCATATATTGCTAAATTAGTTTTGATTATTTATTTTCAGAGTTCAACGTGGTAACACTAACAAAGATGTCATGGCGCCCTAAGAACTAAATAATTTTGAAGCAATCAAAAGAAAATGTTAGAAAATGTTTCAAAGCATGAATGGAACTAAGGTAGGTCCAGGAAGCAAAAAGAGTTTTTATTTTTATGTTGACAAACAGAAGGTTTTCAGGACAGCAGAAAAAACCTGCCCTTTTTTCATGAATGCGTTTTTTTAAGTTTTTGCTCTTTTTAATCTTTCGTAAACAATCTAAGACAAAACAACTTTTGCAATGAATGGAGCCTCGGATGATCGTTAGTCAAGAAGGCTGTTATTAGGGGAAGTGCTAGTCAGGCAGTTCTAAAAATCAATTCATGTTAGATACTGCGGACTACAGCATTAAAAATTTATTATATTTACGCTTTTATTTCATTTATTGTTATCGTATGAAGGTGATTCACAAATTTTGTATCTTTAAACTTGGAATATTCCCCCTGTGTCATGAAAACCTCAATTTTATGTAGAAACAGTACTAGAATGTATTCACAATGATCGTTCGCAGCATTTTCTTTTTTTGAAACATCAGATTGAAACAAATATTGAAACTATATGCATACAACTAGTCAAGAGTAAGTCTGACTCGAACAATAATTGAAAAAAATTGGAAAATATTGAAACGAATATTAGAACTATGTGCAACTATTTATCAGGAGTAACTCTGATTCGAAAAATAACTAAAACAAATTGAAACATACTGAAACGAATACTGAAACTATGCGCTACTATTTTTCATGAGTAACTCTGATTTGAAAAATAACTGAAACAAATTGAAACATATTGAATGAGAATATTAAAACTATGTGCAACTTCTTTTCAGGAGTAACTCTGATTCGAATAATAATTGAGTCAAATTGAAACGAATGACTTGACTTATGTCCCATCCGTCCTTGAAGGTCGTTTTGGGGCCTCTTCTTTAACCAGTTCATTGATATGCCTCCTGTAGGTGCTTCCGTTGTCGGCCAGGCGGCAGAGTTGTGGCAGGTTGTAGAGTGAGAAGTTTTCTTTCCATCTCTTCGGAGGGTGACCTCTAAGGCGAGAACCGTGTACTAGTCCATCGAAGGTTATCTTCGGGAGACGAGTGCTAGCCATGCGTTGGGTATGTCCAAGCCATTTGAGTTGTTGTATTTTTATTTTGTCCAGTATTGTAAATTTGACTTTCAGGTTATGGAGAAGCTTGGAGTTGGAGATTCTGTCGTGGTAGGTGATACCAGCGATGCGTCGTAGGGATTTGGTTTCAAAGGCAGCTAGGCGGCATTGATCGTCTGTTTTAAGCGTCCAGGATTCACAGGCATAGATGGCGATCGGAATAATGAGGGAGTAGAAGAGTCTCGTTTTGAGAGTTGCTGTTAAGTTCTTATTCCTCCAGATGGGCATCAGAGCTTTAAAACTGGAGTTCACAAGTGTCAGGCGTCTCTTGATGTCTTTGAGTTGGTTGTTATCAGAAGTAAGTAGGCTCCCGAGGTAGGTGAAGCCTTCCACCCACTCAATGGTATCTCCGCCAAGCTGAAGGCTGAGATTTACCTGTGAATCAAACTTGCGTGAGCAAAGCATGGCTTTCGGTTTTGAGGTGTTGATGGCCATCCCGAAGAGGTTGGTGAACGAGTGAACTTTGTTAGCCTGAGATTGTAGATCTTGAAGGGACTCGACTATTAGGTCTATGTCATCAGCATATGCTAGTTTGTCTATCACCACTCCTCCGACAAGGGCGCCGGGTGGGTTGTCTGTGAGTGAAAGGGCTGCAGTTAGGAAGAGATTGAACAGCTCCGGTGATATTAGGCAACCTTGAAGTACTCCGGTAGAGGTTTTGAAGCTCTCGGTAAGTCCTTCTCCAGTCATGACGCGGCTACTGAATAAATTCTTATACATGTCTTTGATTAGCGAGATGAGGTTGGATGGGATGCCAAAGTGAATAAGGATGTGCCATAGACCTTCTCTCCATATCCGATCGAAAGCTTGTTTAAAGTCTATGAAAAGGTGGTAGATGCTGCGGTCAAGTTCGCTATACTTTTCCATGATCTGCCGAACAGTGAATATCTGATAAATTGTTGATATATTAGGTTGGAAGCCGGCTTGGTATTCCGGAATGACGATTGAGGAAATAGCTCATATACGCCCGAGCATGAGTCTTGTGAGGATTTTTGCTGCGTGGCTGGTAAGACTTATTGGGCGGTAGTTGTCGCAGACAGCCTTAGAGCCTTTCTTATGCAGGGGGATTATCGTGGGTTCGCACCAGGGTGAAGGGAAGTGACATTTTCCCAAGAAGCTGTGGCAATTTTGTGGTAAAGGTCAAGGAGTGGTTTGCAGTTTACTTTCAGTAGTTCGGGCTGGATTCCATCGGGGCCGGCAGCTTTGTTTGTTCTCAAGTCTCGGATAGCTGCTTCTATTTCAGAGTGAAGAGGGGGAGGACTTGGATCTGTAGAGGTTATGGGGAAAGTGTCGAGAATTGTTGGGTCTGGGTATATGTCCAGATTCAGTTTATTTTTAAAATGGTTTTTCCATCGAGAGCGGATTCCGTCTTTGGATTGTATTTGGTTTCCATGTTCGTCGAGTAGGGAACACGCTTTGATGTCCTTCTTTTTGGCCAATTCCCGCACTCTTCTATACATGTAGTGGGTGTCTCCTTTCTTGAAGGCCGATTCACATTGATCACACGTTTCTTTAATAAAAGCACGATGAGCACGTCTGATGGTTTTCTCAACAGCTCGTTTGAGTTGCTTGTATTGGTCCCTACTTTCTTTATCTTGCTTGTTCGTGAGTTGGCACTTTTCGTCGCAGAGGGAGATGATCTCGTCTGTATCCAAGGTTTCTGAATGTTTTTTTGGGTACCCAGTATGGAATGAGCGACATCACATATGATATTTGTGCTGCTAGATATTGACAACCAGGTGACCAGGTTGTCAATATCTTCCTTAGACAGGATAAGTGGAGAGCTCGACGTGAGCTCCGAAATTTTTTCAGATAGAATGGTGATATAGGTCATACGTGTGTTCTCGTCTTTCAGTAGATCTACTCGAAACTTGGGGGTTTTCTTAGAATTTTGACGCTGTTTTAAGTCTTGTTTTGAACATAGACATGACAAGCGAGTGGTCGCTGTCAAAGTCGCCACCAGCTAGCGTGACTGTGTTTAGGACGGACGTTTTCCAACGTCTAGACACGAGGATGTAGGTCTGAAACGAATATTGAAACTAATTGAAATTACTTTTCAGGAGTAACTTTGGCTCGAGTAATAACTGAAACAAATTGAAACATATTGAGACGAATGTTTAAACTATGTGCAACTATTTTTCAGGAGTAACTCTGATTCGAATAATAATAAAACAAATTGAAACATATTGAAACGAATATTGAAACTGTGTGCAACTATTTTTCAGGAGTAACTCTTATTTGAATAATAATTGAAACAAATTGAAACATATTGAAACGAATATTAAAACAATGTGAAACTACTTTTCAGGAGTAACTCTGATTCGAACAATAATTGAAACAAATTGAAACGAATATTGAAACTAATTGCAACCACTTTCAGGAATAAATGTGACTCGAATAATAACTGAAACAAATTGAAACATATTAAAACGAATATTGAAACTATGTTCAACTATTTTTCAGGAGTAACTCTGATTTGAATAATAATCGAAAAAAAAGAGAAATATTGAAATGAGTATTGAAACTAAGCGCAACTGTTTTTCAGGAGTCACTTGGACTCGAATAACAACTAAAACAAATTGAGGCTTATTGAAAAGAACATTATTAAAACTATGTGCAACTATTTTTCAGGAGTAACTCTGATTTGAATAATAATTGAAAAAAAGAAGAAAAATATTGAAACGAGTATTGAAACTAAGCAACTATTTTTCAGGAGTAACTCTTTTTCGAATGATAATTAAAACAAATAGTCTAGGACCCAGCCTCTGAAAACTGACACGGGTGTGGTCAGCTACATGGCCGCGAAAAAGAGGTTGGACCCAACGTAACTGACCATGCTGATTCCGGAAACAACCGCTATATTGTTGAGAAATGTTAGCGTGTCGTTGTAAGACCAAAGGTTTAGGTTTCTTCAGCTTTTAGCTACGAAAAAAATGTGTAAGTGTCAAAGTAAAGACAAATATTGAGCACAATTTCTTTGGTTTTACGGTCAAGTTCGTATTTAGTGTTAGTATCTTCAGGTGGACTTGAGATGTCTGCTACCAAGTATGCCAAGATATTGAACAGCAGTGGAGGAACAAGATCATTTGCTGCATCGTACGAAAGATTAACCGTACTTCCTGAAGACTGATACGTTTAGACACTCTTTACCATTTGAGACTTGAGTTTCAACATCAAGTAGTGAAAATGTCTCCTATCTTCCGCCTCAAACGTATCAGATATGCCACTTGCTCCAGTCAAGCTAGGGCCAGATTCAACTGGCACTGATTGCTCTTCCACCGATGCCTTAGTATCGGTCTGACCATTTTCCAGATAGCTCTGTGAGGCAATGTCCGAACTGGTTTTGGAACTTTCACTTCCGTCACTATCTTCTTCAGACGACTGCACTACTACAATTGTCTCTTCCAACGACGTTATCAGTTCTCTCACTTGGGCAATAACTGCACCTGGTGAAGTAACTCCCTTCAGATAATAACAGGATTTGCCACTAGATACGTACTTTGCAAGTGTCTTACCAAAGCGATATCCAAGATTTTTCTTCATTCTCTTCATGCTAGATCTGACCAAAGCAAAGCCACTGCTTTCTAGGACCTCCTTTAGTTTTACTTTAAGCTCAGAAATGCAATACACTCTGCCCTCTTGCATTCTAGATCCAACGTCTTGCAAAAACTGATCGTATACAAGTTTAAGAGGATCACAATCTCCAAATTCATCCTTAGGTTTTGACGCCATGAACTTTTTGTAGCACTTCATGTGGTAAGAAGTACCGTGGGCAAGTAAGTCTTTACCTTCACATCTCTCTAAAACTTCTGGATTAGAAGAGATGAGTGTCTTAACTTTTTCCTGCACTTTATGGCAGACGTCGGAAGACTCGAACTTGCTCTTTTTGTTCTATTTATTCTTCAAGTCTTTTTTCTTGCCACAGAACAAACAACAGGAACCTTATGAAAATGAGCTCTCTGTGGAAAACGATCTCGTTCTTTTCCTCGAACTCCCTGGTCTAACGTTTTCTTTGTCTTCATGGTCCTTAGAGCTGAAGCTGTGGAAAAAACGCCACTGACAGCTCAAATGCCACTTCGGGCTCTTTGCCATGAAATCTTCCTTAGATACTTCAGTCAGTAAGTACATATACTGCTTGGTTTGACAGCTCTGAAGCGTTTCCAAAAGCCGGTCAGAACTTTTCATACTTGACAGCTTCTCGTCCGTTTCTGTCTGGCAGGTGACACATTCACTGAACTTCAGTCTTTTAATTTTCTTCGGACTTGAGCCATACTGCAGCTTCTTTGAAATAATCTGTTCTATGTCTGAAAAGAGCACACGGATCAGTGTAAAATAAAATGCAGGCACCTTTTCAAAACCCTAAAACCATTTCTATGATTGTATATTTCACCATCATGACAAAAAAAAGGCAAAACAGACAAAAAAAGACAAAAAAAAAGAAAGCGAAAAGTTGAAGCCAATTATCAATTTTTGAGATAGCCAGAAATATCTGGAGCTCCCTAATGAAAGTACAAAAAATAAAGTTCAAAATGCCGGTAATTAATCAACGGCCAGAAATAGCTAACACTACTGTACGCCTAGTTTGGATATCACGTGGTTTTTCTCAAGTATTTCTTTCTCCTTTCGGCCAAAACTGTTTTTGATGTTAAGAATTAAAAGAGAAGGGTCTGGCGGATGCGAAAGTCTCATGTTTGTTGGAACTTTTTGGTCTCTTGGACAGATGAAGTATCCCAAATTTGGGTAATTTTTTTCTATGAAGTTGCTCACAAGCATAGACCTCTTCCAGTAGCGGTGAGTTTTCAGGACCACCATGTTTGCCTCCGATTCCTGTGTCTGGGTCAAGTTTCCTGTTTACAAAAGTTTCCAGGAAAGTATTTCATGGCAGAATACAAGCATGGAATCCAATTTACGATAGTCGCTTGTTAGCTTAACACTTACCAACCATCCAAGAAAAAGATTGGAGCTGCAGAATGCACATTAAAACAACTAAAAGATAAGCGTTGCTAGCCGAGAAAAAAAGAAGCGGAAAGGCAACTTTGAACTGCTATAGCTGCTGATGCTAGCGTCTGATACCGTATAGCGGGCCTTCCCGGGATCAGCTGGTCATGCTCTGTCCTTTGGTACAGAAAAATCTCCGTCATTTCACTGACCACTCACAAACTGAAATAGAGCACATTCCTTCGGGTGGGTCCCAGACTAAAAGGTAAACTTATTAAAAAGAATATTAAAACTATGTGCAACTATTTTTCAGGAGTAACTCTGATTTGAATAATAATTGAAACAAATTTAAACGAATATTGAGACTATTTGCAACCACTTTTCAGGAGTAACTTTGACTCGAATAATAACTGAAACAAACTGAAACATATTGAGACGAATATTGAAACTATGTGCAACTACTTTTCAGAAGTAACTCTGATTCGAATAATAACTAAAACAAATTGAAACGTATTGAGACGAATATTGAAATTATGGACAACTATTTTCACAGGAGTAACGCTTATTCGAATAATAATTAAAACAAATTCAAACATACCGAACCGAATATTGAAACAGTGTGCAACTATTTTTCAGGAGTAACTGTGATTCGAATAATAGTTAAAAAAAATTCAAACATATTGAAACGAATGTTGAAACTATGTGCAGCTATTTTTCAGGAGTAACTCTGATTCGAATAATAATTGAAACAAATATTGAAACTATGTGCAACTACTTTTAAGGAGTAACTCTGATTCGAATAATCATAGGCAGCGCAATAGCGCTCCCTAAGCAAAGAACGATGTTGGCATCGGCATGTTGGCAATGTATTATTATTTTTTTTTTCCTTTATACCAGGGCACTTTGTATCAAAGAAGTTGTCGGAGAAACTTCGAAAAGGGCTCATTCGATTGGAAATTGGAATGACTAGTACCCGATTTAATAGTTGAAAGTGATTGGAAGACAACTAACACCCCTTCAACGCCCACCATTTCCCCAGACACATCCAAAAATGTTGAGATAACCATTTTGTTCAACGTAGTCAATTTCCAGATAGAAATTATGTTTTTGAGGAGAACATTCCCCCCAAAGTCCTAAGGGCAAGGGTTTTAAGTTACGCCCTCGGGGCATATAAGGTTCTTATAGAAAACTTTGTCGTAGAAATTTCAAAAAGGGCTCATTCGACTTGAAATTCAAAGGGCTAGTGCCCTTTTTAATAGTCGAAAGTGATTGGAGGGCAACTAACCCTCCTGTCATGCTCACCTTTTCCCCAAACATATTCAATTGAAATTTTGAGTTATCCATTTCTTTCAACGTAGTTGAAAGTTCTGGAGATAAGGTCTTTGAGGAAGATAACCCCCTTAGAGCCCTCATGGCAAAGGTTGTAAGTTGGGAGCATAGCCCAACAGGGATACCCCCTGGAGACATATAATGTTTTTATAGAACGTTTTGTCGTAGAAACTTCAAAAAGGGCTCATTTGATTGGAAATTGAAAGGACTAGTGCCTTTTATGATAGTCGAAAGTGAATGGAGTGACAAACCCCCCTCTCAGGCCCACCATTTCCCCATACACATTCAATCAAAGTTGTGAGACAGCCATTTTGTTCAATATAGTTGTAAAGTTCTGGAAATTACTTATTTGAGGATGACAAATCCCTCAGAGCCCCCAGGGCAAAGGTTGTAAGTTACGTCCTGGGGGCATATAAGGTTTTCATAGATAGTGTCGTCGTAGAAACTTCAAAAGGGGCTCATTCAATTGGAAATTAAGAGAACTCGTGCCCTTTTTAATAGTCGAAAGTGATCGAAGGGTAACTAACACCCCACCCCAACCCTCACGCCAATCATTCCCCAAACACATCCAATCAAAATTTTCAGAAAGCCATTTTGTTTAATGTAGTTGAAAGTTCTGGAAATTAGGTCTTTGAGGATGACACTCTCCCGAGAGCCCTCAGGACTAAGGTTGTAATTTATACCCTGGGGACATATAAAGTTTTTATTGAAAGCTTTGTCGCAGAAACTTGAAAACGGGCTCACTTGATTGGAAATTCAAAGGGCTGCTGCCCTTTTTAATAGTTGAAAGTGATTGGAGGGGAACTAATCCCCCTCTCACGCCCACCTTTCCCCCAAACACATCCAATCGAAATTTTAAAATAGCCTTTTTGTTGAATGTAGTTGAAAGTTCTGGAAATTGGATTATTGAGGATGAAAACCCCCTCCCCCACATCCCTCAGAGATTTTGTTCAACGTAGTTGAAAGGACAACTAACACCCCTCTCACGCGCACCATTTCCCCAAACACAACCAATGGAAATTTTGAGTTATCCATTTCTTTCAACGTAGTTGAAAGTTCTGGAGATTATGTCTTTGAGGATGATAACCCCCTTCAGAGTCCTCAAAGCAAGGGTTGTAAGTTGGGGGCATAACCCAACAGGGATACCCCTTGGGGACATATAAGGTTTTTATAGAAAGTTTTGTCGTACAAACTTCAAAAAGGGCTCACTTGATTGGAAATTGAAAGGGCTAGTGCCTTTTATAATAGTCGAAAGTGAATGAAGAGTGACAAACCCCTCTCAGGCCCACCATTTCCCCAAACACGTTCAATCAAAGTTGTGAGATAGCTATTTTGTTCAACGTAGTTGAAAGTTCTGGATATTAGGTCTTTGAGGATGACACTCTCCCCAGAGCCCTCAGGGCTAAGGTTGTAAGTTTTACCCTTGGGGCATATAAGGTTTATATTGAAAGCTTTGTCGGTTTTTATAGATAGTGTTGTCGTAAAAACTTCAAAAGGGGCTCGTTCAATTGGAAATTAAGAGGGCTAGTGCCCTTTTAAATAGTCGAAAGCGAATGGAGGGTAACTGAACCCCCCTCCTACTACACCCACCATTTCCCCAAACACATCCAATCAAAATTTTTAGATAGCCATTTTTTTCAACGTATTTGAAAGTTCTGGATATTAGGTCTTTGAGGATGACACTCTCCCCAGAGCCCTCAGGGCTAAGGTTGTAAGTTATATCCTGGGGGTATATAAGGTTTTTATTGAAAGCTTTGTCGTAGAAACTTGAAAAACGGCTCATTCGATTGGAAATTCAGAGGGCTAGTGCCCTTTTTAATAGTCGAAAGTGATTGGAGGGCAACTAACCCCCCTCTCACGCCAACCATTTCTCCAAACACATCCAATCAAAATTTTAAGATAGCCATTTTGTTCAATGTAGTTGAAAGTTCTGGAAATTGGATCTTTGAGGATGACACTCCCCCGAGAGCCCTCAGCGCAAGGGCTGTAAGTTATGCCCTGGGGGCATAAAAGGTTTTCATAGAAAGTATTGTCGTAGAAACTTCAAAACGGGCTCATTCGATTGGAAATTGAAATGGCTAGTGCCCTTTTCAAGAGTCGAAAGTTATTGGAAGGCAACTAACACCTCTTCCAAGCCCACCATTTCCACAAACACATCCAATCAAAATTTTGAGATAGCCATTTTGTTCAACGCACTTGAAAATTCTGAAATTATTTCTTTGAGCAGGACACTCCTCCAACAGTCTTCAGGGCAAGGGTTAAAAGTAATGCCCTGGGGTTATATAAGGTTTTTATTGAAAGTTTTGTCATACGAACTTGAATAAGGGCTCATTCGATTGGAAATTCAAAGGGCTAGTGCCGTTTTGAATAGCCGAAAGTGATTGGAGGGCAATTTACCCCCCTGTCACGTCCACCTTTTCCGCAAACATATCCAATCAAAATTTTCAGATAACCAATTTTATTCAACATAATTAAAAGTTTTGGAAATTACGTTTGAGGATGACACCTCCCTCACCCCAGGGCCCTCAGGACAAGGGTTGTACGTTATGCCCTGGGGGCATATAAGGTTTTTATAGAAAGCATTGTCACAGAAACTTGAAAAAGGGCATTTAAATTCTATTCGAAATTTAAATGGCTAGTGCCCTTTTTAATAGTTGAAAATGATTGAAGGTAACTAACCCCCTCCCCCCTCTCACACCCACCATTTCCCCATACACATCCAATCAAAATTTTCAGATAGCCATTTTGTTCAACGTAGTTGAAAGTTCTAGAAATTATGTCTTTGAGGATGACAACCCCCTTACAGCCCTCGCGGCAAGGCTAGTAAGTTATGCCCTGGGGGCATAAAAGGTTTTTATTGAAAGCGATGCTGAAGAAACGTCAAAAATGGCTCATTCGATTAGATATTGAAAGGGCTAGTGCCCATTTTAATAATCAAAAGTGATTGAAGAACAACTAACCCCCCTCTCACGACGACCCTTTTCCCAAACACATCCAATCAAAATTTTGAGATAGCCATTCTGTTCAACGTAGTTGAAAGTTCTGGAAATTAGCTGTTTGAGGATGATAACCCCCTCAGAGCTCTCAGGACAAGGGTTGTAAGTTGGGGCATATAAGGTTCTTATAGAAAGTGTTGTCGTAGAAACTTTAAAAAGGACTCATTTGATTAGAAATTGAAGGAGCTACGCCCACTATTTCCCCAAATACATTCAATCAAAATTTTGAGATAGCCATTTTGTTCAACGTAGTTGAAAGTTCTGGAAATTATGTATTTGAGGATGACAAACCCCCTAGAGCCCCCAGGGCAAAGGTTGTAAGTTATGCCCTGGGGGCATATAAGGTTTTTATAGATAGCGTTGTCGTAGAAACTTGAAAAGGGGCTCATTCGATTGGAAATTGAGAGGACTAGTGCCCTTTTAATATTCGAAAGTGATTGGAGGGTAACTAGCCCCCCTCTCACGCCCACCATTTCCCCAAACACGTCCAATCAAAATTTTGAGATAGCCATTTTGTTGAACGTAGTTGAAAGTTCTGGAAATATGTCTTTGAGGATGACCCCCCCCCACAGCCCTCAGGTCTAAGGTTGTAAGTTATGCCCTGGGGGCATATAATGTTTTTAATAGAAAAGTGCTCATTCGATTGGAAATTGAAAGGGCTATCAACCTTTTTAGTAGTCAAATTTATTCGGAAGGAGAATCCCCCCACGCCCATCATTTCCCCAAATATTTCCGATGAAAATTTAGATATGGCCATTTTGTTCAACGTAGTTCGAAGGTGTGGAAATTATGTCATTGAGTATGACAATCCTCCCCCCCCCCATAGCCCTTAGGACAAGGGTCGTAAATTATGCCCTTGGGGCATATAAGGTTTCTATTGAAAGTTTTGTCGTAGAAGCTTCAAAAAGGGCTCATTTGATTGGAAATTGAGAAGACTAGTGCGTATTTCATTAGTAAAAGCGATCAAAGGGCAAATGCCTCACCCCACCACGCCCATAATTTCCCCAGACACTTCCAATCAAAATTTTGAGATAGCCATTTTGTTGAGCATGTCAGAACGGTCTTTGAAAAATGTCTTTGAGGATAACAAAACCACCAGTCCTCAAGGGTAAGGGTTGTAAGTTATGCCCTGGGGAAATATAAGGTTTTTGTAGAAAGCGTAGTCATATAAACTTCTGAGGGGGCTCAGTGAATTAGTAATCAGACGTTCTAGAGTTCTTTTTAAGAGTCAAAGTGATCGGAGGGCAGCTACCCCCCCCCCCACACACACACGTTGTATTGTCCCGAAGTGCATTTAATAGAAATTTTGAGATAGCTATTCTATTCAAAATGGTCTGAATATCATATAACAAGGCCTTTGGGGTTGAAACAATCCGAAGAGGTTAGGGGCAAGGGTTGTAAGCTATTTTCCAGAGGGTATTTGAGGTTATTATGGGAGGGATGGTTGTTTAACTTTAGAAGAGGCTCAGTCTTTCTCCCAGCAATTAACTATGTCAATATAAAACGAACAGAAATTACTTCAACAAAAAATTTNAAACTGACAATGCAGATTTTTCAAGTAAATCTATTTGAATTTTTTTTAGTAAAGTAAAAATTATATTCTGGCTTTTAGAAAGCTTGGGGTTTAGAACCCTGCTCATATTAGTTTCTGCTCGTTTTCAGTTTGACTCGGTTATTTATTTTAATTTCTGTTTGATTTTGGTTTCATTTATTTATTGATACTGATTTGTGGTAGTTATACTCTTGGTAGATTATTTGATTCTATTTTCGTTCATTTTGGTTTAATGGAGTTCTTTACTTTTAAAAAAAAAACTTATTGCGTTGAAAAGGTTTTTAATTAATAATTGAAACAAATTGAAACGAATATTGAAACTATTTGCAACCACTTTTCAGGAGTAACTTTGACTAGAAAAATAACTGAAACAAACTGAAACATATTGAGACGAATATTGAAACTATGTGCAACTATTTTTCAGGAGTAACTCTGATTTGAATAATAATCGAAAAAAAGTGAAAAATATTGAAATGAGTATTGAAACTAAGTACAACTATTTTTCAGGGATAACTCTGGTTCGAATAATAATTGAAACAAATTAAAACATATTGAAACAATTATCGAAACTGTGTGCAACAACTTTCAAGGAGCAACTCTGATTCGAATAATAATTGAAGCAAATTGGAATATATTGAAAAGAAATTTAACTATGAGCAACTATTTTTCAGGAGTAACTCTGATTTGAATAACAACTGAAAAAAAGGAGAAAAATATTGAAACGAGTATTGGAACTAAGCAACAATTTTTCAGGAGAAACTCTGATTCGAATAATAATTAAAACCAATTTAAACATATTAAAACGAATACTAAAAGTATGTGCAACTATTTTTCAGGAGTAACTCTGATTTGAATAATAATTAAAACAAGTTCAAACATATTAAAAAAATATGGAAACTGTATGCAAAAAATTTTCAGGAGTAACTCTGATTTGAATAATAATTGAAACAAATTGAAACATATTGAAACGAATATTGAAACTATTTGCAACAGCTTTTCAGGAGTAACTCTGATTCGAACAATAATTTAAACAAATTGAAACGAATATTGAAAATATTTGCAACTACTTTTCAGGAGTAACTTTTACTCGAATAATAACTGAAAAAATTGAAACATATTGAGACGAATATTGAAACTATGTGCAACTATTTTCAGGAGAAACTCTGATCTGAATAATAGTGGAAAAAGAGAAAAATATTGAAATGAGTATTGAAACTAAGTGCAACAATTTTTGAAGAATAACTCTGATTCGAATAATAATGAAATCAAATTGAAACTTATTGAAAAGAACATTAAAACTATGCGCAACTATTTTTCAGGGGTAACTCTGATTCGAATAATAATTGAAACAAACTGAAATAAATACTGAAACTGTGCAACAACTCTTAAGGAGCAACTCTGAATCGAATATTAATTGAAGCAAAGTGGAATATTTGAAACGAAAATTTAAACTATGTGCAACTATTTTTCAGGAGTAACTCTGATTTGAATAATAATTGAAAAAAAAAGAAAATATTGAAACGAATATTGAAACTAAGCAACTATTTTTCAGGTTAACAACTCTGATTCGAATAATAATTAAAACAAATTGAAACATATTGAGACGAATATTGAAAAAATGGGCAACTATTTTTCAGGAGTAACTCTGTTTCAAATAATAATTAAAAACGAATATTGAGACTATATACAACCACTTTTCAGGAGTAAATTTGACTCGAATAATAGCTGAAACAAATTGAAACATATTGAGATGAATATTGAAATTCTGTGCAACTATTTTTCAGGATTAACTCTGATTTGAATAAACATTGAAAAAAAAGAAGAAAATATTGAAATGAGTATTGAAACTAGGTTCAACTATTTTGAAATGAATTTAATAAACAAACTTTAGATGGCTTCTACATCTGAGGAACTCTCCACTATACTTAATAATTATCCCTTTGAAAATCAAAACCCATGATTGCCAAAGCGTAAAAACAACAAGCAAAGACTTTCTTAATTTGCATTATCAAATCAAAATCACAATTCCACTATCAAAAATTATCTTAAGTGGTTAAAAAATCCCATGAAAAAAAAAGACGAATAACTCACAGATTCGAAATACATACGATTGGGAGTCAGATTTTCCCTACTGGAGAACAAACGAACGGACGAACTTCTTTAGGATGAAGAATGACGGAAAAGGAGAAAAAAGGCTTTTAAATAAAGAAGGAGGGAAAAGGGAAAGAAGCCAAAAAAACAAAATAATAAACAGATCAAATAAAAATGAAAAAAAAAATTGAAGTGGCAACTCTGCCATAAACTCACCATAGTGGTATCGTTGCTACCCGAAGTTTCATTAACTTCAAAATTGAAATAGAGCACACGTTCTTTTTCTAGATCACACGTGACAGTCTCTCCGATATTTTCCCACCCATTCTTTGAATTAGAAGCTTCTAGTACTTCCATATCGTCAGTTTTCGGATCGACATTGCCTTCAGCTAAAGTTTCCTGAAAACAAATTAGACCAATAAAGATTATTTCATTTCTGTAAGAACTATAATAAATGTTATAAATTCGAGCGTTACAATTAAAACCCCCTGGAAGCATCTTAAATTTGATGTAAACAGCAAAATTTGAGGTCAAGCCATCTAAAAAATGGAACAAACATGTCAGTGTTTTAAAAGTATATAGGCCTACCTCCATGCAATTAATGTCAGAGCTCATACAACGGGACTAACCCGTTCTGGAGTACCCCAGTGAGTACGAGAAACTGATAAGAGAGTGATCTTCGGCACTTAAATATGGGATAAAAACAAATTAAAAACTAATAGCACAATTAAAAGGCAATATTAAACTAATAGCCTATATAATAGTGATCCAATGACGTTCCAAAATCTATGGTAAACCTAGAATCGTGCGCGAAAATAACAAGTTTCTCACAAAGAAAACTCCACATTGCTTGGTTGAATATCTCGCAATACTGCATCGTTGACGTCAGATCCCCCAAGGCTAGAAATGGCACAGAGGACATCTACAAGGCCTCATTAGATATTACGGAACTGGGCTGCAGCCCAATTCCACTATTATGGTTGAAGACCCAGCTTCACACTTCGCACGACTCGGTCGTACTAATGTCGCATGGTGTGTCTTAGTTGATTTCTTTTGCATCTCCTCTCAGGGGACCAATCTTCTACTGTGTTCGGTAACCAATCCCCAAGCATCCGAAGGACATGATCACGGTTCATTAGTCCTTTCCCCTTCAGAAGGTCAGCAACTAATAAACGACAAGTTCACCCAAGAGCTCCTTCGTCGCTGACCTTCACCTGACATGATATATCCAGGATACTTCCAAGGCACAGGTTTAAATGGCCAAAGACATGCTTTTCTAGGTAGACGTTTATTTTCAAGCAATAGCTTGCATAGAGGAAGATAGAAGACACGTTGCTATTCAGGAGGCAAAGCCTCAAAGTACAGGGAATATTTACCACAATAACAAATTGGTTTCAACTTGTTAATAGCCAATATCACTTGTCAAATAAATATTCCTCTTGATTTCGTTGACTAAATCACTAATTACAGGATTCATACAGAATGATTCAAACTTCTTTTCTTCTTTCCGTATTTTTTTAAGGGATGAACCCTGAGTGCCACGAGAAAATTTCAAAAGGCAGGGGGAGGGGGAGCAAGTTCTGTCAGGATTTTGGTTTTTATGAACTATCAATAGAAATATTTCTAATTTTCTCGACTTTATGCATTTTTTTAATGTCTTCTTATTTCCCGGGGGGAGGAAGGAGCTTACTATAAATAGTATCAAAAATCTATAATATATAATCTGCATCCAATTTCCTTAGTCTGTCACCTATTTTGGACGTTTCACTAATTCTGTTAAGAAGGCGATCATTGTATTCCTAGTTCCTCTGATCTTTGTCATGGATCCGATGAAAACCATCAGGAAACGGATATTGTGATATGAGAAGTCGCTAAATTCGAGGACTAGCTTGTTTAGCACCATCTGTAATTTGTTACCCGAAGACCTTCTTTTTCTTTTTTCGTATGTGGGTGATTAGAACGTGTCAGGTTTATGTTTTTGTCTGTCTGTCTTCTTTTTTTTATACTAAGTGGTAATTCCATGTGTGTACTTTCATGTGTGTTATATTTAATTATATTAGTTAATTATTATCATATTATAATTAACGATAAAATTGCTTATATGATAAATCAAACAAAACATTATTATATTCGGTTAAATGAATTAATTAAAATTAACGACTAGATTCCTACCTCTGCTTTCTTCTTCAACTGTTCGATATGTTTCTGTTGTTTTTTTGATAAGAGACTCCAAACATTCGGCTGACTGGCAGATTTTATGATTTTCTCAATCATGTTGACTGAAATAAAACAAATTGGCAGCAACGTGAGACAATAATAAAAAATAAAACAATTATACAAATTAGAAGCGCCGAAGGAGCTTTTATCCCCCCAACCTAAATTAAAACAAGAAAGTGATCTAAAAATAACAAGCTCAAACAGTTATAATTTTGAAATAATGCAGAATATGATAGTATGCGTAGTTTCACTGAGCCAAAATATATTTTTTTTTTTGGTGGAGAGGGGATAGCATTAGAGGATTTCTATTGAATGGCAAACAAAAAATGCACTTTTAGTATAATTTCTTTTTTTTCACCGGAGGCAGTTATTTTGCATACAGACACGAGAAATACATCACTTTGGAAGGATGAAATTCGTTTGCATACTGCAAACATTTTGAACCTTCTAAGGGATAAGGGATAGCCTCGTCAAGTATGTCAATATAGTGGTAGTTTTAAAAAGACAAATAGAAAAATAATGTCTAGGGATCTTCAAGGTTATCAATCGACAAGGCGACAGAGTAAGGCTCATAACAAACAACATAAAATTAGAGCGCCTGTGCAGTCTATTTATAGAGAAAGTTAAACAGACTTCATTTAAAGTAGCGTCATGCAAACAACATACTAATCACATATTTATATATTACGGCACGTTTTTTCTATCTGGGAAAAGATATAGATATTACCCGAGTGAGATAAAAAAAAGACAAAAAACAAACATAAAAAAAGGAAAAAAGAAAAAAAAAAACCTGAACCATTATTTAAGAATCCGGTAAATCCACCAGCCTAACAGATCAAATGCTTAGCTGGTATTTTCCTTCTCTGAATTTGGGCAAAACTCTGTTCTTAATTTGACGATTACTCAAACTTTATTTATTTGAGAAGTCTGAATAATTAAAGAAAACTTACCGTTAATTAACAGTAATTTCCATTCCAAGACAAGCATAATTTATTAACATAAACTGCTACGTTATATTCTAATAAAACCAGTAGCTGTTGTGAAACGATTGAAAACAGCAAAAGTTGGTCGTTGTCAGGCGCGTCAATTTGGGAGGGCGGGGGTTTTAAGGTCAATTGCCCCCTCCGTCGATTTTTAATAATAATATTTTTTGGTACTTTCATTGCAAGACGACTTTTTTGTATTTTTATTGTAAAAATCGAAAAATTAAAAAAATTACCCCCGCCCCAAACAAAATAGATTTTGATAATACGTTTTACTCCTGCCTCCCACATTTTTATGAACTGACACCTCTGGTCGTAGTAATTGAATTGGGAGATGATTTTACTAGAAACAAGAATAGAGGTAACTGTATTATAATTCTGTGTAAATAAAAACTGTGGTTTAATTCCAATGATTTATTTTTGCGACGTTTTTACGCAACTAAAAAAAAATCCGAGAAAGAAGTTTCTCAAAGAAAAGTAAAGAGCCATATTAAACTTAAGACCACCCGAAATGAAGTCCTATAGCAATTCAAACTCAAAAACAATCAAAAATTACTATTAAACATATAAATGAAACCCAAAACGAACATAAATTAAAATAAAAATTCATATCAAACGTAAAGATAACATTTACTGATATACATGAATAGAAAAATCTTAAAACGAATAAAAGTTAACTGAATAAAATTATAAAGCTTACTGCATCATTGGAGCTTTACTGAAAACAGATTATATCACATTTCATTTTTTTGTACTTATTACAACATTGAAAATTAAATGAAAATTACAGTGAAATAGACTCTCGACTTGATGAGCTTTCAGCAATTAAAATCATTATATGTCAAATATCCAGTTTAATCATTCCATTCCTCTAGCCGTAGAAATTTCAAAGGCTATTTCGTCATTTAGGTTTTATTGCAAACAGTGTGCTTCAGGTTTTCAAAACATCGAAGACAAATAAAAAATAAATCCCTATAATAATCAAGATAATTCGACAAATGAAAATAAACTGAATATTTGATGTATAATGATTTTAATTCTGAGAAATATCAGCCATTAAAGATTTTATTTCCCTGTAATTTTATTTTGTGTTTTTCAATGTTATCAATCAGTTCGTGGTAACAAACTGTAAATAAGAAGCGATGCGGCTCAATAGTAAGCAAAACTCTAAGAAACAGAGTCTTGATGACAATAGATACATCAAAAGAAACGAATTTTGATGCTTATTCAGAATATACTGCCTTTACAGATAACAAAAAGAGAGAAACTAGCGAAATGTTTTGTTAATTTTTTCGGTAATGTGTGAGGCAAAAGGCTTTTCGTATCTGGAGATAAAGCTGCAAACGACCGAGCAAAGAACACAGTGACAGTTTTTTTGGGTAATTTTTCTGCCGTGCGAGGGTTTGCTATAGTACTTTTTTTTTAAACGGAGCCACAGAGTAACCATCCTGCAGTGAAGTGCTAGTAATCTATAGTTTTTTTTAGAAGAAGAGAGTATGTAGAAGAAAGTATGGAACAAAGTATGCAGAAGAAAGTATGGAAAGTATGTAGAAGAAAGTAGAAGAAGAAAGTA
>JAQQPU010000047.1:92168-113484 GCA_029168905.1 Artemia sp. Kazakhstan ARC1039 | reverse complement strand
AAGATGAGGGCGGCCAAAGAACGAATAGATCCTTAAGGAATTGGAAAAGGAACGCCAAATTTATTCAGTAGCATTTTGAATATACTATTAAGTAAACATTTCTGAACATTTTGGTGTTCATTTGTATTTAAATACTGTACACACTATTAAGTGGTCATTATTAAGCACACATTATTGAGTGGTTATTATATAAGTGGCCAGAAACACTGATTACATTGCTAAAACGGGAAGAGAGGTAAATTGCAATCGATTTTGTTGAGAGGAAAAAGTCAAGGTTGGATGTAGACCCACTATTATGTACTTATGTAAATGCCAGGTCGTTGTTCATTACATACCTTTATGTTATACCTTTGAATCGTTTTTATCTATTTGACTAACTTTGAGTTTTTCTGAACTGACTTCTCACCCCCCCCCCTCTGACCTCGTTTAAGGTGGAAACGGGGTACTAAATGATAGAATTTTCAATTCCAATATCACTCCCGGATTTATATTAATAGAAAATACTTTTCAATTCAAAAAATAATGCAAAAATTAAAAATCGAGATTTTCCCTCTTTTCCCTCGCTATTCCCTGTTAAAAGTGGTATTTCTGCGCACGCGATTTAAGCCTATCTTGGATATGCTATTCAGCGAATTTTTGAGAACATTTTGATGCCAAAAACATTTTTGATGGTCAAGTGCGTAGTATTTTTACTACGTAGTTTTACTAGTAATTTTTTTCGTAGCGTTGATGGACTATTATAATTTAAACAGTAACATGTTGCTTCCTTTGCGCTTTACTGAAAACAAAATATATTCCAGTCATTTTTTTATATTTATTAAATAAAAAAAAACAAATTTTTCAACCGAAAGTAAGAAACAACATTAATTCTTAAATCGAATAGTATATGATGAACGCATTGAGGGGGGTTTTCCCCTCCTCACTACCTCGGTGTTCACACTAACGTTTTTCAGTATTCAAAAAAAGGTTATTATTGTTCTAACTAAACCCAAAAACTCAAAGGCCTTTCGAGGCTTGGGATAGTATTTTTTCGGAAATAAGTATTTTGGCAGTCCTACAGCACAAAGTTAAATGTTAAACTTATTAGAATATTTAAAGAATATTTAGATATTTAACAGTAACTAATTAGGTGTAGTGTGAAACATAACAAATTTGATTACCCATACGTTTTAAAATTTTCTTACCTCAAATTGAAATTAAATCAGACCAACACATATTTTACCGTTGTTTCTCAACACTTAAGTATGAATTGTCAGCCGAAAATAAAAGCAATAACAAATAGTTCCTATTTAGCCCTTTTTGGCAGATAGGACATGAATATAACTTTCGTGGGAATTTATTTTAACAACGGATTTCCTTCCCCATCAACAGATAGGCCGAACCCAGGCCCCGTGTTACCAACCAGAGATCAACCCACTACCGTAAAACCACCTAACAAGGGACGCAGCCCAAACTAGGGACAATTGTCCAGGAAAGTTACTTAGGCTAAGATATCTAGAGAAGTTTTAAGGATATTGCGAAAATAAAATTACTGTCAGTAAGTCTATTCGTTTTTACATAGAATTGTGTCATATTCTGCTTAATTTAGCAGTTTTTTGTGTTTTAAAAAAATAAAAAGCAAGAGTGGGTGATTTTGATTTATTTTTAGATCTGGAAGTGTTGTCTGGTGCTACAACTGGACGACTGAAGCGGAGCTGAGAGCAAGCTAGACGCATAGATATATTGTTGAGGATGACTGTAACCAATTTTCAAAGGAAAAAGTTTAGTTTCTATTTTTTTTTTTTTTTTTTTTACTAAGATCTGTCTTTTTCAGGTTGTAAAGTGCTCAATCAAGGGGCATGAGCGTAAGAAGAAAGCAGGTGAACAAGGATGCCCTAGAACGTACTATAGCCACTGTTGATGACGGAATTTCTTATAGAAAAGCTAGTGATAAATTTGACATCCAAAAAGTGTCCTCTATAGACATCATACTGCAAGAAAAAAGGGTCATAAAGTCTTAAAGATGGGAAGGCCTCCCGAGATTGATGAGTTTCAAGAGGATGAAGTGGTGAAGAGCTTGGTGACTTGTGGACAGATGGGCTGTCCCATGTCAGCTTTTGACTTAAGGTGTTTTGTGAAGTATCACCTAGATCGCTAAGAGAGATCATCTGGCAGATTCAAGGACAATATTACTGGCATGCGGTGGGAAAAAAAAATTCTAGAAAGACACAGTGGCGAACTGTCAGAGAGAATGGCCTCAAACATAAAAAGAGCTAGAGCAAAAGCGACTCATGCTTTGGTTAGGGATTTTTTTAGGGATGTGGAAAAGACACAGAAGGAATTCCTCCTCAAAATATCATAAACGATGATGAGACAAATCTGACTGATGAGTCGGGGAAGAAAAAAGTCATTGTGAAATCCGGCACGAAGTATCCAGAAAAGATTATTAACTCCTCAAAAGCGAGTGTTTCGCTAATGATGACAGATACAGGAAGTGGTATGGTGCTGCCTCCCTATGTGTGCTACAGGGTAATCCATTTGTATGATGCCAGGACTATTGGCGGCCCGACCGGTTCAAGGTACAACAGAACAAAGTCTAGTTGGTTGGACGGCGTCACTTTTGACGATTACTTCAAAAATATTATTTTGCCCTACTGTCGTCAGTTATATGGGAAAAAAGTGCTGATTAGTGACAATCTCTAATCCCACCTGTCCCCAGAAGTAGTCAGATTATGTGAGGAAAACGACATTCTTTTCAAGTTCTTTGTATCAAACGCAACTCATCTTCTCCAGCCACTTGATGTTGAACTTTTTGCTCCTTTTAAACAGAAGTGGAGAGAAATTCTAGACAAGTGGAAGATGGGGCCAGGAAGAAATCTAAGTGCCGTTGAAAAAATCAGTTTCCGAAGCTTCTGAACACTCTTCTCAGGTCAATTGAAGCAAATGCTCCAGCAAACCTCAGAGCTGGTTTCGAAAAATGCGGGATCTATCCTTTTAAGCCAGCAATAGTGCTTGCTCGTCTGTCACCTAGTGACCCGACTGACGAAAACTGTGGTGAACTTCAAGACAGTCTTGTTTCTTATCTCAGGGAAATCAGTTTTTTTTCCTGAGGAGCCCTTGGGTTTGGCAGATGGAAACAATAATGCAGCAGGCCGTGGTAAAAAAAAGGCTAACGGTGCCTGCCGACCGGAGTGTCAGAGGAAGGGATACTGGCACAGCCGGGGAACAGTCATCTGAAGAATTACATTCCGAGGGCTCAATGCCGGTAGACAAACCAGTCGATCTTCCACCTAACACACAGTCACGTTCTGCCAAAGAAAAGAAAATGGCTAATCCTAGAAAAAAGAAATATGGTGTGTGTGGTCAGAAAGTCAGCCAAACAAGTTTGGCACAAATCAGAAACAAAGTTATAAAGGCAAGCACTTCAAGCAAAGAAAGTGATGACGACCTAGCGTCCTATTTTAACAAAGACAGCAGCACAAGTGCTGAACTTGAGGATTAGAACTTGCAAGGCTTCAAGTTCTTTTGACTCGGGCACAGAACCAGAAGTTGACAGATAAGAACCAGAAAGACACGCCAAATTGACTATTGGATCCTGGGTTATAGTGAGCTTCCAGGACCCCAGTGACACTCGGAAGAACAAAAGCCAGAAGCTTTACATTGGGAGAGTAAGTGAAGCGGAGCATGGGAAAGTGATGGTCGAATTCGTAAGGAAGACCACTTTGCCTTACTTTGCATTCCCGGCACAGGAGGACAAGGTCACGTTCAGAGGACAAGGTCTGCCATTGTAAAATCTCTCCAGCCTCCAGTTGACTCATAGAGGGGCTCT
This sequence comes from Artemia sp. Kazakhstan ARC1039, assembly GCA_029168905.1. Classification (NCBI taxonomy): domain Eukaryota; kingdom Metazoa; phylum Arthropoda; class Branchiopoda; order Anostraca; family Artemiidae; genus Artemia; species Artemia sp. Kazakhstan ARC1039. Next base: position 109,676 of record JAQQPU010000047.1, on the reverse strand, counting down.
GAAGTTCCATGATATTGGAAGTTTGCCAATTAACTAGCTCAGTGCTTAAGATACTTTATGTTATTCACAGTGCATAAGATAATTTATGTGATTCACCGCATTTAACTAATTTTTTTTTTTGAAATTGTTTTGGAATAAACTTGTGGTCTAAAAGTGTAGTCTATTAGCAATAGTGCCATACTGCTCCTGTAAATGACGATAAACTTTTTTTTTAAACATATTTAGTGTCCCTTGATAGTTTAAACAGCAAAAAACAAGGTCTAACAATGTGATTCAAGTTACTGTCCCTAGATTGGAAAGTGGGCCCAATCAAGGGACACCTCTTAAAAAAAAAAAAATATATATATGATAAAAAATCGCAGATTCTGCACTAGTTTTCCTCTCATTGAGATGTATCTAATGGCATAAGTTTCATTGTTCTACGATGAAGAGCTGACGAGAAATTAACAAAAAACACAAAAAAATTGTCCCTTGTATGGTGGTTTTACGGTATGCAACCAAAAATCTATAAGGGGAAAATTAACACGAAAATGCAGGCTTTTCCTTGCTAAAGAGTTGGTCATACCTCATTCATTTATATCTTCTGTGACCTATATTGAAGAAAGTAAACATATTTACAGCCAAATAACAGCCTTGCAGAAGTGATCTTAAAAAAAAATTTGAAAACTTACTTTGATCTGAAATCTTTTGAAAATTATCCTCAAGCTGTTCCATTTCTTTAGTTGATTTACAGCCTGCTGCATGTAGTTTATCTTCAGCTTTTTTACGTGAACAGTTTAGTTTTTGTATTTGCGATATGCTTAACGTAAGAAGATCATAAATAAGCCTAATGTTCTTCTGACTTACATAGCCTTGATCCATCAGCGTCAATACCTCTGAAGCAACAGCTGGAAACTGTCCTGAAAGAAAAGCTTATTTTATCATTATTTTTATACTTAGGCAACAAAAAAACTTACAAAACAAATCAACCACGAAGATACTGACGCAGCATATTAGTGCATTTTAAGGCAGATCTAAATTTAAACCTCTTGGAGATGTGGTTTCTCCAAAGACCTTATAACTGCCAAATAAACGCGCTATTGTCGTATCTTTTCTTCATAGAAAGGATACACATTACACGACCAATATAACCTTTATATTCTTTACCTTTTGTGGACAGATTGCTCATTTAGCAGAATACCAGTGATACAGCCAAACACTTTTTATTTTTTCCTCGGGAAATTTAAAGCAGCCCAGGGTATTCTGTATAATTTTATCAAGCCGGAAAAAAACAGTCATGTTCACAACTGATAGGAGTGTTGTCGGAGGAGCAAAAGGGCCAGCTTGTAGCTCAAATTATAAAAGCCAATTATCGTGTTCACAACGGGTATGAGTGTTGTCGGAGGAGCAACAGGGCCAGTTTGTACCTCTAATTATAAAGGCTGTACCTCCAATTATAGATGCTCTCGTATAATTCTAGCTACAAAAAAAGGCGCAGCGCGCCACCCTTTCAACTATAACCTGGCGGTAGGGTTAGGGAAAGGCAACTAGCCACTTTGGTCTTCCAATCTTAATTTGAAAATCCTTTCGTAATTCTCCCTCAAACAAAAATCCGAGCGCTAACCTATTGCTATGGAATAAGCCCACTGAGAAGTCCACAGCTTGGATTTAGACTATACTTGTAGTGATTCAGAGCTTAAATCGTTTTTACACAGCGTCAGTTGGTTGAAAGCTTAGAGTGCGGTTGTTCTGGAAAATATTCCAATTTTTTCTTCGATGTAACCGAGGAACTAGGAATAAACTACCACTTTCAAACTTTCCTTCTCTCTTTTCCTTTCGATTCTCATGCGTATGGTAACTTACATCATAGTAGTCTGAGAATTTGACCAATTTCAAGGTTTTCCTCTCATTCCAGGACTTAAACAATTTGGACTAGGAAGCAAGGGCGGATCCTCGATTTTTTTACGGGGGGGGGCAAAAAAGGTTGATCCGATAAACTTGCGTTAGGGGCATGTTTAATTAACGCAAACTTACGTTAATTAAGTAAATTACTCTACTTTAGACTATGTTAGGGGGGCGCGCCCCCTCGCCCCCCTGGATCTGCCACTGCTCAGAAGAGTAAATAATTTCTTAGACCACACTGCTTTTCCATTAAAAACAAAAAAAATTTTTTAAACACGAAAAACGGGTTTTAATTTTCTAACAAGCAGTGAAACGAAAGATGACCTTGCGAACAAAGGTCAGAATGGGTTAAATGATGAGAAAAGTAAACGAACTGCAGCTAAGCTTGCAACAAAACGAATCCATTCAATTTATAATTCATAAAATGGTTGATGAACTTGTGAAATTTAATTAAGGGTTATGGACCGGGGGGTTAGTTGACCTTTTATTGTTTTGGTCTAAGTATAAATATATTCTTCATTTTTGATAGATTTCAATTTATATACTGGGAGGAGGCGAGTAGAATCAATATAGACATTCAGTACATGGAAGTGTTTATTTAATATATTTCCATTTATATACTGAGAGGAGGCCAGTTGAAAGACATTCAGTGCATGGAAGTGTTTAATTAATATGTGAGTTTTGTTCTTATTTATTTATATTTTTCTTTCGTTTTTGCTTTTTGTTCTCTTTATGTGTTTAGTATGTTTTATTGTAATGTAATTTAAGTTGTTTTTTTTTTTTTGCTTTATTTATTTATTTTTTTTTTCCGTTGAGAAAGGCTCCCGGATGTGGGGCCGAAATATTCGGAGCTTTTGTGCATAATTAATTGTTTTGTAGTTCACTGCTTGTTAGAAAATTAAAACCCGTTTTTCGTGTTTAAAAAATTTTTTTTGCTCAGAAGAGTAATCTTTTTGGACACGGGAAACATTCCAATTTTTGTAACTCTTTGCTGGATTGTTGATCGAAATTATTCCAAGTCCAGTACCTCATTTTGCTCGGGTCTGATCATAATGAATAGTATTGTACTGGGCTGCGTGACAATTTTCTAAGTTCTTTAGATAAATTTTGATCTGTGCTAATCAAATCTACTCCAAATTAGTAGATCCTTTTAATCCCAAATTCCGAAGTTGGTACCTCTCTTAGTGGCTGATCAAAAATATTCCAAACACAACAAATCCTTTTGTTAAGGAATGTTATCTTCCTGCACAGTTACTTTTAAAGTCAGTAAGGCACCAAAGATTTGTTCTTGGATTTATAGTTTTGGCCACGTTACACCCTAACACCAAGTTCTGCAGCCAGGCACAGCTAGGACAGAAAAACATTTTTTTATTGACTTTTTTTCGCTGAGTAGCCCAGGAAGGGTAATGAGACCCATATTGAGATCCCTTGCTTACCTTTTAGACTAAAGCCCATAGAAATAAATCAACAATTAGCATAACTCAGAACCTTTGCCTCTGAATCTCCGTGGGTCACATCATCTCTGGCGGCACGTCTATTTTGTTTTTCGATTAGCCTGAGCAAGATTGATATTTTGAAATTCTGGTGATCGTTGCCCACCTACCACATTTGACCTTAAAAAGCGCAGTAAAACTTCCAATTTCGGAACAAATGATCCCCATTCTTAAGCTCTAAGATCAATCCTGCTTTATGAATTGGCCAGAAAACACAACAACTAGAAGACATGGGAGACACGTCGATCTTAACCAGGTAAATGCTAGTGTATTGACTCTAATAAATCCTATCTTTATTCTGACAGTTGTGATATTTTTATTAAAGCAGGAGCTGCGAGAAAATGTTAATGTTGTTGATAGTCTAGATTTCTGAGGGTGAATTTTAGGAAGGATTTCAAAGTAATGAAGTACTCTTATAATGAATTGAGAAAATTACCTTGTAGCCAGTTTGAAGGAAGTGAGGACTGGCGTTTAAAGTATTTAAAGTTCCCAGAAAATAAAAATAAAACATTCTCCTTGGACCTAGTCGGTACGTTAAGGGAAACGTACCGACTGACAAGGTCCTAATAGGAATATGTGATAAAGACATTCCTTTATTCAACTTGGAGGACTTCAATTGTGAGAAATACCCACATTCAGTTCATGACCCTTAAGATGAAGTTCGGCATTTCGCTCAATGGGCACCCGAGAAGATGCCCGATACTGAAAAATCTATCAGATACTGAAGAACTTAAACTTTTGCTCCTTCAATCGAAAGGACTGAAAAAGTTGATTCTCACTTCTGCTCCTGATTCCACCAATTCCCCCTCTAAGTCGCGTCAATTCCAAGATTTTTGCGGCTGTCTCAGTTGTAATCTATGGCTGGTCATCGCAGTATATATACTTTATTTTAAGTTTTCAATCTGTGTCAGTTGTAAAGTGGAAGGAAAAAACATTTAAATCTTATTTAGAAAAAATGAAGATGAAATATTCCAAGAAGACATAAGCACATGATAAAGTTATTGTCGCATTGAATGCCGATAATGAGAAATACTTGAATTATGAAACAAGAGTTAGAGGCGATTTTATTGGAAATGTATGCGTGCGTTGTCATCACACTAAGGAGTTTAATTCCTTTGGAAGACCGGAAAAGTTCATTATTAATGATGATGGTTATGAAAGAGTGACGTTTCCAGAGATGATAGTGCTCAAAGAGAATGCTAGTCTAAAACTCTTAGTTGACGACGAAGGGCAATTTCATGCTTACAGTCCTGGTAACACACTACCTCTTGATAAATCTTATCGTCACCTTTCAGGTATTAGCATACAAAGGAATACAGGAAAAAGACAGACCTACTCTTCTACCAATATAATAAACTATATCATATCCAGACGTCAAAACTGCTATCTTTGCAAAAATAATGTCGTATTAGACAATGAAACTTCGAGCAAAATAAAAAAGCACTGACACGCGTTATCAGCATGGAGATTAAAAATGATCTGATGAGAAACAAATTCCACGCAAACGTCACTAGCACCATCATGAAAAGGGTGATGATGAAGTACTCCAATAAGGCCTGCCCAAATAATAAAGTTATCGTAGCATTGAATGCTAGCAAGGAGAAATATTTGAATTACAAAGCAAGTGCTAATGACGATCGTAATGGAAATGTATGCGTGCGCTGTCATGACATTAAGGAGTTAAATTCCTTTGGAGTACCCAAGAATTTCTACCGTCAAAATTCTGGATATGCGAGAGTATCATTTCCACAGATGATAGTGCTCAAAGAGAATGCCAGTCTAAAACTTTTAGTCGACAACGAAGGTCAACTTCTTGCTTCTGCTTGTGGTAATACATTAAATGTTGATAGATCCTATCGCCATCTTTCGAAATTAGCATTCAAAAGAATACAAGAAGAAGACATACATATTGTTGTACCCGTGCCATAAGTCATATCATTTCCAAGTATCAAAACTACTGATACCAAGTATCAAGTATCAATGATACTTGATACCAAGTGTCAAGTATCATTTTCAAGTTACTGTTACCATGCAAAAATAATATCGTAATAGACAATGAAACTCCAAGTAAAATGAAAAGGGCATTGATGGGTAATATCACCAAGGGGATTTAAGATGAATGAGGAAAAACAAAGCATCAGCAAACGTTACTGTTACCATTATGGGCTTACCACAGATGCAGTTCATATTATCGACAGTAAAATGTATGACGAGGTTTTTAAAAGTTGTTTATAACCCCCCCCTCCTCATGAAAAATGGAAATGTTTGACATCTCATAAGAAAACACGATGAAGTATTTTATGAATAGAATTAAGATGTTCGTTTTTAATGAGGACATTCAACATGCAATGATTTCAATAAAAATATTTTATTGCATTACTCTGTCTTTTTTACTATTTTTAGGGCACGCTATCAAACTCCGTTGGAGCTTCAGAATCGACGTATGACTTTTTCTATCTTCTACGCAAAAATGTGTCACTGTTAAGAAAAAGTGGTGTGTGTGTGTTCAAACGTTAAAAGACCATTACAATGATGATGACGGGTGTCGTAGGGGCGCTACAAAGTAGTTATAGTGTGGTACTATGGCGTGAATTTCTTGCGAAAACCCAACTGAATGGGTTGAAGTAAAACTTGTAACCAGAAATTTCTGAAGTGTTTTGGGAAGATGGGGATGATATCAGACGGGGTCACAGAGCGGTGATAGTGTGGTTCTGTGGCGCAAATTGGTTGGAGTATCACAGGCTAGCAAAGAACAGGTGACTTCTCTCTGTTCAAAAATATACTGTTTAATTATATTCATGAGTTTATTTTCGGGGTGAAACGGCTGAAAATGTCCTGAGGGGGCACGGGGTTAACGGATGGGGCAGGCACGTAAAGCTGTGATGGTGTAGAGTGCTTTGTGAGGCATCATGATAGGCTTGGGTTGCAAAAACTTGAATCACGGGGTTTAAATGCATAATTTTTATTATGAAAGAACTGAAAATGTCTTAGGAATGATGAAGGGGGACAGTCAAGCAATGTCATTGTGAGGTGAACTACAGCTTAAGCGTTAAGGTGGATGTGTTAAAGAATTTTCCATAGAGGAGGGTGAAAATCTAACAATTACTCAAAGAAACGATGCATGTTATTAAAAGTCCTTCAACGATACCTCTTAAAACGCTTTAAATGTAAAACTAATATCAGCTCTCTCGGGGGGGGGGCTGCCGTAGAATGTCAGGATATTGTGAAATGTTCATAAGTTTCACTCAAAGAAATGGTTATTTTCATTAAAAGTATTTCAAAGATACCTCTTAAAACGCTTTAAATCTATCTCTAATATCAATCTTCCCTTCCTAGAATTGTCTGCTAGGTCCCATACCTTTCTTCTATTCACGCGTGTTTTTGTTCTATTCCATTGCATTGTCCTGTCTCGAAACGCTGTATTTTCAGAATTTCCCTAATTGCATATTTGCCTTGGAAACAATAATTTCTCGAAATAGAATTTCCAATTTGCATGTTTTGGTGTTTTCTTTGAGACAAAAGGAGGTAATGAAAAAAATCCAGGATTCTGTTGAACGAGGGTTCAGTTAAATGGGCTCAGTTGCACAGTTATAAAATTGGGCTCGTTAGATTTACATCAGAAGGATTGGGTTAAACAGAGGTTTAGTTGAACGTGGGTTAACTTAAATGGGTTGATACACTTGTGGCTATAAATGCAATATGCCTCTCCTTTGGATTTATTGAGAGTCCAAGCTAAAAGTTAAATGTTTTTAGAAGTTCTACAAATCTATAGGAATATTGAACAACTTGTTTAAGAGACGGCAATGACGTATGAGGCATATTCGTTTCTAAAAGGTACTTCTAATCCTATAAAATAAACTGTTAACATAGACATTTATTTTAACCAAAAAAGACCGCGTCTTTTCAGTATAGGGGTTTTCAACCGAATTAAAAACCCCATTCAAGAAAAAAACCCATTTCAACAAAACTACCATTCTAACCAAAGGAATGCCATTCTAGCTAATATCCGTATAATTACCATAAATTTATACGGATATTGAATCTCCTGTTTCAGAGGCGGTAATGCCGTATGAGGTTCGTTCGTTTCTAAAATGTGTCATTGACTTGAAACTCGGAGAATAAAGCTTTTTCACGTTTTAATTTTAACTCCTTTTTTCTTTTTTGTTAATATTAATTGTAAATTTTTTTTTTATTACTAAAACTTTTATTTACTTAGGTTGTGTTTTAAGATGTATTGTTTAGGACGATTATAGAGTTTATATGATTTAAGCGTGCATTTTCCCTTTGTCGTTATAAATACATTAGTAATAATAGATAATATTATTTGATATCACTTCCTAAAAAGCGTTACTTCATGGAGAGGTGAAATTCCTGGTAATAGATGTTTCCTGAGTGCGTGCCAATTATCCGTGTCAAATGTTGCAGGTGCACGAAACATGTCATTATAGAAAGCAAAACATGTGAATTTCACTCACACGCAAAAGGTTAATTTAGAATGTAATGAGTAGGACAAAATATTGGGAATGGCTTGTTAGTCCTCCCGGTTAAGGCGCAAATCCTTTGGAAGGTAATTGACCTTTAGAGTCCTGGCGGGGTCAAGAACTGAAGAAAAGAACGAAAGAAAGAAAAATGTATAGAGCGTTTCAGGCGAAAAATAAGTTGTAAAAAAAAGTATTACGTGACAGTGTTGCATAGTCATTACGTAAGGTGTGAGCTGTCGTTAACTTACATGCGGGGATTCCCCATGAGTTCCTGTTGTAAGGTTACATAAAATTGCGTCAAGCATAATAAACGTAACCGTTTGAAACGGGGTAAGTCGTGTGACATCATTGGAGTACAGAGGGGTGTATCGTGACCGCATTGCGTAGGTGTGATGGCCAGAGGGGTTGGTAACTCCACTTATCTGAACCTTTAAAGGCGAGGGTGTGTCGCGTGACGTAACACGCACTTAAAATCTTGCCTAGAAACTGGGCTCTCAAGGGAATACACAAGGGTGTGTCACGTGACGTAAAATACGTTTGAAACGCGGATGTGCCACGTGATGTCAGAGGGCTGTCACAAAAATACACAGGGGTGTGTCGTGTGACGTGACAGGGCGGGAATCGTGCCAGCTGACCGCATTGTACAGGTGCGAGGGACTCCATTTATTGCTACTTGTGTATTATCCCGACCGCATTCTAAGTAATTAAAACATCCAGGACTCTTGCCTAGAAAAGAGACATGTCATAGAAACAGAGCCGTGTGACGTAAGAGGGCTTCGGTAGAAATACACAGGGGTGTGTTGCGTGATGTCAAAGGGCATGCGCTTAAAATACACAGGGGTGTGTCGCGTGACGAAACAGGGCATGCGCTCAGAATCTTGCCATCTGACCACATTGTACAGGTGCGAGGGACTTCCTTTCCCTTATTATTTGAACTTGTGTATTATCCCGATCACATTCCAAGTAATTGAAACATCTGGGAATCTTGCCTAGAAAAGGGACATGTCATAGAAACAGAGCCGTAGGATGTAAGAGGGCTCCCAGGGAATTCAGCCAATGCCTACAACTTTAAAAAAAGTGTCCGGGTGGAATTCGAAGGGGATGGGCTGTGCTCGGAACTGGAACCCTCCCACTACTGCCAACCCCTACCAAAAACTGCGTAACTGCATATGGAGGTCGTTTACATTAAACATCAAACTTCAATTTTTCCTAATTTTTTACGATATAGCCTACATGGATGCGAAAGCTTCCACTGGTTCCATTACAATTGAACCCCATGTAACTGACCCCTCGTGTAACTGAACCCCCGTATAAACGAACTTCCGAGCGTCCGAACCCTCGTGAAATTGAACCCACTTGTAACTCAACCCCCGTGAAACTAAAACCTCGCGTAGCTGAACCATCGTACAATTTAACCTCTTTTAACTGTACCCACGTGAAACTCATCTCCATTTAACTGAACCTTCGTGCAACTGAGCTCCCGTGCAATTTAGCCAACGTGCAACTCAACACCTAGGTGCCTCTGGAGGTACAGGAGGAAATAAGGTAAGGCAACTCAATCCCATTTAACTGAACCTTCGTTCAGCAAACAAATTTGGCTGTAATGATTTGTGACAAAAAAAAATTGAGCTTTTTCTATGATTTATCTTCATAGAACTTTATTTCATCATTTTAACAGCCAAATAGCTACAACTAGATAGAACAGGTAAAGATTCTAACTTTTGTTTTAACCCATGACATTACCTCACATTCATAGAATACTGGAAATTTAGCGCCTTACTGAAAAACAGGATGTTGCTTTTGGGAGCGATCTTTAACTAGCCTGCAGAAAATAAACTACTAATTTATAACAGGCTTATTGGCCTTTCGCCAGCTATTATATTTGGAACTTTTACCGCGCAATTAGATCCTCCAGAAAAAACTCAAGCTAGGTCACTCTTCATACAAAGAGCTAGGTTTTTTTTTCAGAATTCACCAAGTATAGGGAAATGTCATGAGTGAGCTGCTTTTGGCCGGTTTTGTAGATAAGCGTTGCAAAGCAAAAAGTTATTGCAAAGCAATTATTTTTGTTCCTCGTATGTTTCAACTTCCCTCTTTACTTCCATCAGAAAAATTTTATATTTCAAACTAATTCTTCTTTGTTTTTAGTTCTTTCTGACATGTTTTTTTGGGCGGGGGGGGCGGGGGGGTAAATCCGTTTTTAGAAAACCTGAAAAACGTGTTTTAATATTTAACAATTGGTACTCTATTAACACTGAATAATATCTAATGCTAGATTGCAGCTAATGCTACAAAATATGATTTTAATTTCATTCGTAAAGCTTAACTAATCTCGACCAAAGACCAGCGTTTCAACTCGACATGATCCAAAAACAAGTAGGAGAGGAAAAAAATAAGTAGATTGGATGTAGATACGGTTTCAAAATAAGTGGAAAATAAGTAGCTACATAAAATCATGTTTCAAAGCACAAATGAACAAGGAAGCTGCAAACTACTTCATCTAAATGTTTGTCATTGCTTAAAAATGTCCTAGATATGGTTATCCTTGTCGTTTATCACGAGTAATTGCTAATGTCTTCCGGTACCAGATTGCAATTTGCCCAGATTGCACCAGTGCAATTGCAATTGCACTTCCGGCTCATGTCTTCCGGATTTCCGGCACCAACAGCAAACCAAAACGGATAAATATGATAAAAACGCATCTATTCTAAAGAGAATCATTATTTAATTTGTGTCTGACAAAATTGCATTAATATTTTGCCTAAATTTTAAGCGAAGCAACATGCCGTTGACGAGTAATAAGAATCCTAAAAAGGTGCCTGACATGCGACATTTTTTTTTACATGTTATATATTTTTTTTATATAATTTTTTTTTATATGTGACTTTAATATATAAAATTACCACACATGTATCATAATCAGCGCTGTAGCAGTGCCTACGTGTGAAATGGCATGGCTTTATGTGTTATTTGTTTTCCACGCCACTTTGTATAGAAGGAGTTGTCATAAAATCATATCATTCGACTGGATATTGGAAGATTTACCTTCCTTTTTAAGAATCAAAACTGATTGGGGGACAACCAGCATCCCACTCTCGCCCCGTTTTTACTTTCCTCCTTCCAAGGACATACGAACGAAATTTCGAGATTGCCGTTTCGTTTAAAATAGTCGAAAGTACCAATAACTGTGCCTATTCCGATCAAAACATTCCCAAACCCCTGGTGCAAGGACTTTAAGTGACGTTGTCCATCGTTAACATATAAGGTTTGTTATTGAGAAGGAGAGTTATGTTTGAACCAGCTAAACGGGGGGTTGAGCTGCACAAAGGTTAAGTTAAACGGGGGTAGAGTTCCACGACGGACGAAGGTTCAGATAAATCGAATTCAGTTGCACAAGGGATCAGTTACACGAGGATTCAGTAATACGGGGTTCAGTTGTAGGGGGTTGTTACATGGGGGTTCAATTGCACAAGGATTCAGTTACACGAGGGTTCAGTTGCACCTGGGTTCAGATGCACGAGGGTTTAGTTGCTTGGAGTTCAGTTATGCGAGGGTTCAGTTACACGCTCATCGTTTTTACTTACACATCAAAACTCGGCACAAGCTTCGAGAACAACACTGTGACCTGGATTAAACCGGTGTCAGTTTTAGAACTTTCACAGCCGCTTCTATGGGGAGTCTGGACATAAGAGGGAGAAAGGGATATGGAAGTAAGTTCTTCTTGATCTGATGGAGGAGGGTTAAGTCAACTTTCAGGCACAGTTTCTCACACCTGACAAAAAAGGGGTCAATTTCAAATCCTTATAGGTAAAAAGAGTAAGAAAACGGATAGCCTTTGTAGATGATTTGTATTGATCTCTTCTGAACCAAGTGTTTTTAGCAGTTAGATAGCACCGTTTGTCATTTTTACAATCAACCTTGTATTTTAATGCCAAGTCATATTAAAAGAAATTACTACCCCTAGCAGGGTAGTGCTGTTGCTAAGGAGGTTTGGGTCTACAGGTGTTCCCAATTAAGGTTGCCGATGGGCAAGTAATGAATGCACTGCCTTCAGGAACTCAACAGCAATCTTGCCTATCTTATTGAAAAACTCTTTATCTGAGCAAGGAAACCTCAAAATTGTACCTCTTTTATAACTGTTATTAGAGGCAAACACCTCAGCCGAAAGTTTCCACGCTTTAGACACAGCAACTAATTTTGAGGTTGCGTAGCAGAATTCCATATTTTTGTATACAAGAGCTTGAAACTTCTACAGGAAGGTTCCCTGGTATGCTGCATCTGACGGTGTGATTTTCATCAGGATTCCTTGAATTTTAGGGACTGTTTCCCCCTACTTCAAAAATCAGGCAAATTTTCTCAGGCTCGTAACTTTTGATGGGTAACATGAAACTTGATGAATGTTATATATTTGGAATCAGCAAAAAAATCGGATTCCTTTGATGTATCTAAATTCCGTTTTTTTTTTTATCCACAAGGGATTGTTTGATATTCTCAACTAAAAAAGACACAACATCCTAATGCTCGAAGTTCAGTGTCCGGACCCATTTTTCCCACATAAAATATCAGCAAAATATGGACTTTCTCAATCCTTCTCGAATTTTTGTATAGAAAATATTCACAAGAAGAAAATATATGGAAAATTTAAGGTACAGAATGGACCGTAGACTTGTCTAATTTGTGATAAATTTGAAGATTTATACCTCTTTTTTGTCAGTTTCTTGGTTTGGGAGAATAAAAAGCAGAAATGGTTGGGATAAATTCTAAAAAATTTACGATCAATTAAAAATCTGGAAAAATATTTGGAAAAGTGTATTGGTAAACAATGGTATCTAAATTCGGCCAATTTGTAGTAATTTAGAAGATATAGAAACATTTTATCTCATTGCTTGGTTGGGGAAATAAATAGCAGAATCATTAGGGATGAATATAGGTAGAAGGAACCGGACGACAAAGACACTAAGCAGGAACTGTCACATTGACGCCAGTACTGTCAGCGAATTTGTGCAGATTGGTTGCGGATCAGCCCCATTTAATGAATAACGGCAATTCGAATCCTTCGTCAGATTTTCTTTTTATAATGTTGGTTTCAAAGTTAGTTTTATTAGCGTTATGTTCAATCTGTTTATAATTTTTTTGGCTGTTATCTGTTTATAATTTGTGGCTCTTATGTTAAAATGCATACATTCATACACAAAATTCATCAATATTGCCATTTCAATGAATCCCCCCCTCTTGCACCCTTTCCATTTAAAAAAAAATGCCTGTGTATGTGATGGGCTACATCATTTTAAGATAATATTAAATAAAAAAAGAGTTTTTTTTAACTGAAAGTAAGGAGCGACAATAAAACTTAAAACGAACAGAAATTATTCCGTATATGAAAGGGGCTGTCCCCTCCTCAAAGCCTCGCTCTTTACGCTAAAGTTTTTTATTGTTTTAAAAAATAAAGTTGTGTGACAGAGTCAACCTTTAGCGTAAACAGCGAGGCCTTGAGGAGGGGACAGCCCCTTTCATATACGGAATAGTTTCTGTTCGTTTTAAGTGTTAATGTCGCTCCTTACTTTCAGTTTAAAAAACTTGTTTTTTTTTTTTTATTTAATTTCTGAACGTTTTTGAATTAATGCAGCTTTGATTTTGGCTCACCGTACATGAATAATTGGAATGAAATTTGCATATCAATTTCACTTGTTCTGGCTAAATGACTTTCTCGAAATTTTGTCCTGACGTAACTTACGAATTAACTTACGTAACGAACTTCTATATTTGTATGTTTTTATTATGTATATTAGGGAGTTTATCCCTAGTCAATACCTCGCTCTTTACGCTAAAGTTCAAATTTTGTTCGAATCATAAACCCCTAAATCACAAAGGCCGGGTTAATTAGAATAGATAGCTCTTTTGAAAGTACTAAAAAAAAACTTTAGCGTAAACGGCGAGGTATTAACTAGGGGGTGAACCCCCTCATATACGTAATAATTTCTGTTTGTTTTAAGTTTTAATGTTGCTCCTTACTTTCAGTTGAAAAAACTTGTTTTTTTTATTTAATTTCTGATCGTTTTTTAAATAATGCTGGAAAATCCGGCACCCCCTTCATATAAATGTCCCTTCCCCCAAGGTAGCATCCTCCATGAAAAGATCCTCCCCCGTAACCCCCTCCTCCGACCCCCCCCCCCCCCCCACAAAAATCCCTACTAAAACGTCTGCATATTTCCCATTAACCAATACTATATGTAAATAATGGGCAAAGTTCATAACTTACAGCCCTACTCTCGGGAACTGTGGGGGATTAAGTCATCCTCAAAGACATATTTATTAGATGTTCGACTATGCTGAACAAAATGACTATCTCAAAATTTTGATTGGGTGACTTCGGGGAAAAAATGAGCGTGGGAGGGGGCCAAGTTGCCCTTCAATTTTTTTTGTCACTTAAAAAGTGCACTAGAACTTTTAATTTCTGATCAGATGAGCCATATCAAGATATTTTAAGACTACTGGATCGATATGATTACCCCAGGAAAAAAAAAACAAACAAACAAATAAACACGCATCCGTGATCTTTCTTCTGGCAAAAAATATAAAATTCCACATTTTTGCAGATAGGAGCTTGAAACTTTTATAGAAGGATTCTCTGATACGCTGAATCTGACGGTTTGATTTTCATTAAAGTTCTATGACTTTCAGGGGTTCCCCTCCCCCCCTTTTTTTTCTAAAATCAGCCAAATTTTCTCAGGCGCGTAACTTTTGATGGGCAGAACTAAACTTGATGAAACTTATATATTTGAAATCAGCATTAAAATCTGATTGTTTTGATGTATCTATTGGTATCAAAATTCCGGTTTTTAAAGTTTCGGTTACTATTGGGCCGGGTCGCTCCTTACTTACAGTTCGTTACCACAAACTGTTTGAAAATGATGCAGAATACTTACGTTTCAGCTTCCCTTTAAGCTCGTAAAGATGTGGCAAAGGGACTTCGTGCTGGTCATTGGATGGAAGATTTAGTGGTTGTATTTTCTGCTGGTTTTTCCAAGACCGATAATCTTCTCCGTTCTGGAAATATTCCATGCGGAGGCAGCCAGTGTACTCGTTTCCAGTATTCCCATCAACATGAATTTTATACCCTGTAAGATAAACATAGAAAAGTAGGTTGGATATTGACATATATTCAGATGTTGATATAGACTGACAAATATCAATATCCTGACACTAAAGGTTGACTAAAGGCCTTCCATGTTGAATATTAATATTGTGTTTTTAGTTTTTATGAGGATTGGATTTATCTTTAGCTCCTGACCAGAGAAGAAATTATTTTATAATTCATCTGTGAAGGGGTAGGATGTCATATTAAAATGGAAGTTTGGCTGCATAGGGGGAAGTAGACAAAATAAGATACATTTCAATAAAAAAAAATCATTCAATATTATAATCACATACCCCCACAAACGGTCCATGGCCTCTAAAGGAAGGGGACCACGAAAAGAAACTTTTAAATATTAAACTATTAGTCATTTAAACATATAATACGTAAAACATTTCCTCATACAGATAGAGAAAAGGAAAAAAGGAGAAACAAAATGAAGAGAAACGAAAAGTAAATAGAAAGAAGAAACAAAAAGAAGGGACAGAAAGAAAAAGATTTCGTTTAATTATGAGAAAGCCTACAACTGAAATCAGATAATGCAAAACTTCAAAGACCAGGCGAATTTTTTTCGCCATTTGTCATTTTTTATACCACCAACTAGAAAAAAAAAACAATCAAAAATGCACATATAAAAAGAAACTTAATTAAAAATACAAACAATATTAAGAAATAAGAAATAAATTAAACATAACTTTTAAAAAATCAACCACCAGGTGTTTGAACGTGCCAAAAGAAGAACAGCCTCAAGCAACAGCTGGACTACGACTTGGCATCTTCAAACTACGACTTGAGTCTACTTCCAAAATCCAAATCCTTTTTTAGCAAAAACTACAAAACCGGCAACACGTTGAAACTTATTTTCATTGTCATAATGCTCCTCATACAAAGAAAACAAAAAGACAAATTGAGAAACAAATCTATTCAGTCAGCTAATATATTCATCTTATCGATACTGTGAGGTTTGGAGAGAAAGAGATTAAGAGAGTAAAAAAAAGAAGGTTATAATGAATCTTATTTGATCGAAATATTACAGTAATTTGAAACAATGAATAAAATTTAAACAATGAAAAGATGTGGAACCATCTTTTGATTTCGCTATATAAAGGAGTATTGCATCTGAGTTCAAGGTGAAAACATCTATCTAGATTTGATTTAATAAATTTGAAATCCTGTATGATCTTGAATTAATTCAGTGACTGGAGTTAATGAAGAGATCATTTAAAGACTCTTTGATACGGATTAAAAATTACTGTGGTCTACTGAGTTAGTTTCAGAACATTTATTTATATCTTGAATAATTAGTTATTCCATTTAAATCGGATTCAATTTAGGTGTGTCAAGCCGTTTTTCTTGTATTGTTGGAGATAGACTGTGCAAAAGGGAGCAATAGCGAACATCAAGTGAGTAGGGATCTATGTTATACTTTGCTTCCTTTATGTTCCTTCCTGTGTTATTCCTGTGCCCACTTTACGTTCCATGGCACCTTTCCATGGCAGATTACCAGACTGATTATTGCTATTGTTGTCAATTGCATATGGAATTATACAAAACCTACCAGACAGCTTTCTTGGTCAACCAGACAGCTTTCTTGGCCAACCAGACATGTTTCTGGGTCAACCAGACAGGTTTCTGGGCTAAAACGGGGATTCCCCGCAAAAGTTCGTTTCAACTCTAAGTTTTTTCAACCAGACTGGTTTTTGAGCCGACATCTGTTTTTTAGGGGAGCCAATCAGAGAGCGGAGGTTACTCAATATACGATAACTTGATTGGTGATCGGGATTTGAATAAAAGGAATGGTTTTCTTTACAATTCATATTAGTAAGAGAATTGAATTCAAAGAGAATAGTTTATTTGAGAGGATATTAGTAGAGAAAAATGAGTGGTGCATTTACATTATTGGAGATTAATGATGGAGTCGACAGCAGCAGCAACGATATACGAGTACCCAATGTGGCTGTGGAAATAGCCGGAGGCTGTAGACTATGTCTTGATATGTATTGATATGTATTCTAGATATCATTAAGCAAATTTAAGCAGGAGGAGCAACTATGTTTTGCTGGAAAAGTGAAATTCTCCATATAAATAAACTTCGGTCAGCATTAGATGTCCTATCGAAATACATTGATGAGAACAAAATGCATCAGTCAATGTTATTATTGTAATTATGTTCAATAAAATTGTTTCTAAATCAAAGGTATTTTTCTTTCTATAGTAGACTAGCGTATATTTTTTAGAGTAGAAAAAAAATTTCTGGTTAGTCAGTAGTTGGTTGTGAGAGTTAGGACTCTAAAAAATGGATAGATTTGAGAAAGAGCGAATCATGGGGAATCTAGTGCTTATGGAAAAACGTTTGATTCTAGATGACAATTTTCTAGAGTTGTCTATTCAAAGAAAGATATTTTCTCGAGGAATGCTTGTCGATATAATGCAAACTGATTCTCCATCATTACACTATTGTATGAAGCTTGTACGTCGTGATTCAAATGCATTTACACAATTTATTGATATATTGATC
>JAQQPU010000047.1:15036-71338 GCA_029168905.1 Artemia sp. Kazakhstan ARC1039 | reverse complement strand
AAGGTGACGTTGGGTAATGAAAAGATTGATCAGGTGGGCAGCTTCACGTTTTGTGTCGATTCATCGTTTACATATGTACATAATAGTGGGTCTACATACAACCTTGACTTTTTCCCCTCAACAAAACTCATTGTAATTTGCCCCACTTTCCGTGTTAACAATGCAATCAGTGTTTGTGATCGCTTACCTGTGTCTTATACGTTCCGCGTTGGCTCGAGTAATCCTTGCATTCCACTCAAGAATAATAGCCACTAGGTCATGAAACAAGAGTGGAAAAAAATTGATGTTCCAACCTACCATTCTGTGTGTGACAACATATTGTCTAAAATCAAAGAGCCTTACCCCCTATTGCAGCCTAGCTCAGGCTTAAGTCAGGCTATCAAGCAGCTGTCACTGACTACCTATTGCTCTGAAATCATGCACGCGTTGAGAGTGGCAGAAACGGCGATTGTGTCTACGAGAAAAGTACGGATTGGATCCGAAATATCAAAGTGGAATGAAAACCCCGAGCTTCATGAAGCCTGTCGTCGGTCACAGTTTTGGTTTCAGCTGTGGTGTGACAACGGTAGGCCTAAAGTGGGCACAGTTAGTGAAATTAGATTGTATACGGAACGCAAATTCACTAACTGTTTAGCTCAGCATCGTGCTCGTATTATAAAAGAAAGCAGTGCTCGTATCGAAATCGCCCCTCCCTGGTTTGGAAATTTGTAACAAAAATAACAGAAGTGATAAGCGTTCAGACCCTCCCCACACAAGCCCTTCAGAGAAAGAGTGGACTGATTACTACATTTCCGAGTTCTCTGCACCTATCCTCAGCTTGAACAGGCTTTCGAAAAGGAACTTGACATAAGGCTCTCTGAGCCTACCGTAAGTATGGGTTTTGTAGTATCCATCTACAGTGTTTGTGATGCCATCAATAAAGTAAAAAAGAGATATTCAAAGGGAGATGATAATATCTGTGGCTTACATCTAGTGAATGGCAGTCTGATTATTTTTGAGCACTTAACTCTACTATACGAAATGTCTTTTTCATGTGGTTTAGTGCCCGATTCGTTTTGTGTCGATATCATCACTTCAGTTACAAAAACGATGCTGATGATTTAAGCATCCTAGATGAAAGTGTGAGCAAAATCAATGAAGTTTTAGAGGTTTTGCGAGTTCAGGGTGCTAGAATAGGTTTAAAAATTAATGTTAAAAAGACTAAGTCACTAAGACTAGGAATGGGTGAAGATGAAAAGGTGACGTTGGGTAATGAAAAGATTGATCAGGTGGGCAGCTTCACTTACCTTGGTAAGAGGTGGGAGCAGTGAAGATGTTAAAAGTAGAATAGCCAAGGCTCAGGGTGTTTTTTCACAGTTAAAAAAAGAGTTTGGAAGAATAGGAAGATAAGTCTGCAAACCAAGATTAGAATATTAGAAGCTACAGTGATGACAGTGGTCAAATATGGCTCTGAAGAATGGGCGCTCAGAAAAACGGGTGAAGATTTGCTAGTTTTAATTTGGGTTGCAGTTGCTAACCCAATACGATAAGAAAGATAAGTCTGCAAACCAAGATTAGACTATTAGAAGCTACAGTGATGACAGTAGTCAAATATGGTTCTGAAGCATGGGCGCTTTGAAAAGCAGATGAAGATTTGCTAGATGTTTTCCAGAGAAATTGCTTAAGGATTGTTCTAGGCACCCGGGTGACAGACCGTATTTCAAACAATAGGCTTTCGAAAAATGTGGTTCAATACTGCTCTCTAGGGCTATAATGAAAGAAAGGTTGAGGTGGCTAGCGCACGTTGTGCGAATGAAGGATGACAGATTGTCGAAGATTGTTCTTTTCGGCCAACCGTCTAAGGCTAAACGGAAAGCAGGTCGTCCTCGTCTGGGGTGGGAGGACGTCATAAAGAAAGATTTAAAGGAAATGGGAACTTCGTAGGCGGGTGTAAAAAGGGACGCTTTAAATAGATTGGGATAGAGGAGGAGCGTGCAAAGCTGTGTTGGCCTCAGGCGGCTTGGTGCTGCGGTGAGTTGTTAGTAGTAGTAGTTACAAAAAAGGGAAAGGATCCATCTCAGTGCAGCTCGCATAGACCAATTACTGTTGCCCCGGTTTTGTGTAAAATTTTAGAAATTCTGGTTATTGTGGAAATAAACCGAGTGTGTTATACACCCAGCAACCAGTTTGGGTTAAAAAAAGAGTAGCAGTAGAGAATATGTGCATCACCTCATCTGTAATATTCTCCTCGAGTGGGATCGGACCGGCGAACCTATCGTTATTGCTGGTTTAGATGTGAGTCGAGAGTTCGACTCCAGTCTTCATAGCTAACTGTAGCTGAGTGCAAATAACCGTGGTATTGGCAAGTCGGTAGTCCTCACTTTCCGTAATTTGTATCGAAAACTTAAAGTGAAGGTCAAGATTAGTCTACCGGGTGGGATAAAAATTTCCTCTACTATCATCCCAGTCCGAAAAGAGATCCGTCAAGGGGCTATTTCTTCGCCACCTTTTTACAATAACAGTATAATTGAAGCTCAGCAAGTGGTTAAGCCAAGTATTCTGTATCTTGGTCAACATTTGTCATTATTGAATTACGCTGATGATATTCTGAATTTTAAGTCGTTCTTTTTCCAGTTTTGAAGAGAATTTTGCAGCGCTGAAAAGTTCACATGAGAAAATTGGTCTGTCTTTCAATGAGACTAAAACCGAGTTTATTTTGTTTAATCGTAAAGGAAGTGATCTGGCCCCCGAAGTAAAACTCGGTGGCAAAATAGTAAAACCGTCATCAAGCACAGTGTACCTTGGTCTCCCTATTGGTTGTGATGTTAAGTCGACATGTTCTTTGTTAATTGATGATTTTGCTAGCAAAGTCCAAAAAGCTTACGGTATGCTTGTCTTTTCGAAAGCTTCATATAGTCGACAGATTCGGGCCCAGCTGTTTTCGGGGATGGTTACACCACATGTGCTAGCGCTCTCTCCATTGGGCTCTTTTATCTGATAAGAATAAGCGTAAGGTGCGTTCTTGCTTTTTCCGGTTTTTTTAAATTTCTCTTGCGAGTGCCTCCTTGGAAGCGTAACACAGCGATTAGTAATCGATATAATATACCCGACCCGTAGACAGTTGTTCAGAAAAGAGTAGAGAGGTTATATACGAGCTTAACGGGAAATGACCTTTGTGATTCTCTGCTATATTAGTGTTCATTTATTGTCCTGTATATATATACCTGTGCGTTTCTTATTTGTTATTGCTCTTTTTTTCTTTTTCTATTTATTACTCCACTAGTGACGTCTTTGTATGTATTTAGTGGAAAATGAAATTCAGTTAAAGAGACAGAGATAGAGTGTGCGAGGAACAAAGTGGGGGTGAGAGACAGAGAAAGATTGAGGGGAGTGAGGGATGGAAAGGGCGAGTGGGGGGAGGGAGAATGAGGGAAAGGGAACAGATAGAAAGCGGAGGCAGAGAAAACGAGGGGGGAGCAAGAGAGGTGAGAGAAAGAGAAAGAGAAACAGAAGGAAGGAGCAAGAGATAGGGAGGGAGAGGAAAAACTTTTTATTGTAATTTTTTTCCTTTTTAAGGATGAGGATGATGACTACCTCATCCTTTTTAATCTACTAAACCAAAAACTTCTCATTCAAGATAAGTTTCCGAGTGGGCTTTAGGGTATGCTTTTCTTCTGAAATCTAAAACATCGCTACACGAAGGAGTTCGCCTCGAAAATCCGGATATTTGCACAAAACAAACTTAGTTCGATCATTATAAGATCCTATTCTTGCTCACAAAATGGCGACAAACTAAATACTTAGTGAACTTACCAGCAAACTTGAATGCTTTCTCTGCATCATCATACTTATTAAACCTTATGCGAGCATTGCCATTTCCAGTTATTTTCAGCCTATTCATGCGACCAACTGTACTGAAAACCTCAAACAGAACGACCTCTAAAAATAAGAGTAAAATTTAACGAATTTATTAATAAAGATATATATTAGAATATAGAAATCAGAGGCAAACGCTATAGCGTTGCCTATAGTAAAGGCCACATGGCTACAATATTTTTTTTTCCAGAGACATTTAATATGGAAGGGGTCATCGTACAAACTTCAAAGGAGGCTCATTCGATTGGAAATCGAGAGTTCTAGTGCCCTTTTTAAGAGTCAAAAGTGATCGGAGGGCAACTAGCTCCCACATCGCCCTTTTTCCCCAATTACATCCGATAAAAAATTTGAGGTACCCATTTTGTTAAAAAATAGTTCAAAGATCATATAAAAAAAAACTCCGGGCTCAACACAACCCCCCAGGCCCGGGGGCAGGCGTTGTAAGTTATCCCCTGGGGGAAATTATGGTTCTTATGGAAGGGATGCTCTTATAAAACGCAGAAAAGGCTCATTTGATTGGAAATTGAACGTTCTAGATCACTTTTTAAGAGTCAAGTGATTGGAGGGAAGCTACCCACGCCCTTTTTTCCCCTAATACATCCGAAAAAAAAACTTATGTGGGCAGTTTGTTAAAAATAGTTCAAAAATCATATAACAAATACTCCGGGGTTAACACAACCCCTCCCCCCCCCCAGGGCCAGGAGGCAGGCGTTGTAAGTTATGCACTGGGGGCAAATATGGTTTGTATAGAAGGGGTGCTCGTATAAACTTCAGAAAGGGCTCAACTACCCCCTCCCCCCGATCAAACAGATCAGAGGGAAACTACCCCCCCCCCACCACTTTTTTTTTTTCCCCAAATGCATCAGATAAAATTTTGAGGTAGACATTTTGTTAAAATTAGTTCAAAGTTCAGATAACAAAACTCCGATGTCGACACAACTGCCAAGGGCCCGGGGGCAGGCGTTGTAAGTTATACCCTTGGGGCATTTAAGTACCTTATGGAAGGGATACTCGTATAAACTTCAGAGAGGACTCATTTGATTGGATATTGAAAGTTCGGTTTACTTTTTAAAAGTCAAAAGTTATTGAAAAGAAGCTAGCCCCCCTCCCACGGCCTATTTTCTCTAAATACATCTAATAAAAATTTTGAGGTAGCCGTTTGGTTAAAAAATAGTTCAAGGATCATATAACGAAAAATCCGGGGTCGGCGCAACCCCACGGGGCCCGGGGCCAGGCGTTGTAAGTTATGCCCTGGGGGCAAATATGGTTCTTTTAGAAGGGATGCTTATATAAACTTCCGAGAGAGCTCATTTGATTTGAAATTAACAGTTCTAGTTCACTTTCTTAGAGTCAACCACGCCCTTTTTTCCCAAATACACCAGATAAAAATTTTGAGATAGCCATTTTGTTAAAAAAGTTCTAGTTCACTTTTTAAGACTCAAAAGTGATTGGAGGAAAACAGCCCCCCTATTTTTTTCCCTAAATCAATCCGATAAAAACTTTGAGGTAGCCATTTCGTTAAAAATAGCTCAAAGATCATATAACAAAAAATCCGGGGTCGACACAACCCCACGGGGCCCGGGGCCAGGCGTTTTAAGTTATGCCCTGGGGCAAATATGGTTCTTATAGAAGGGATACTCGTATAAACTTCCGAAAGGGCTCATTTGATTGGAAATTAACAGTTCTAGTTCACTTTTTCAGAGAAAAAAGAGATCAGAGGACAAATGCCCCCCCCCCCATCCCACGCCTTTTTCCCCCAAATGTATCAGCTAAAAGATTTAAGATAGCCATTTCATTAAAAATAGTTTAAATGTCAGACAACAAAACTCCGATGTCGACACAACCCCCTAGGGCCCGGGGGCAGGCAATTTAAGTTATTCCCTTGGGGCATATGAGGTTTTTATGGAAGGGATGCTCGTATAAACTTCAGAGGGTTCACTTGATTGGAAATTGAAAATTCTAGTTCAATTTTTAAGAGTCAAAAGAGACCCAAGGAAACTACACCCCCCACGCCCTTTTTCCCCAAACCCATCCGATAAAAATTTGGGATAGCCATTTTTAAAAAATAGTTCAAACATCAGACAAAAAAACTCCGGTGTCGACCCAGCCCCCCAGGGCTCGGGGAAGGCATTGTAAGTTATGCCCTGGGGCATATATGGTTCTTATGGAAGGGATGCTCGTATAAACTTCAGAGAGGGCTTAATCATTTAAAAATTATAAGTTTTAGTTCACTTTTTAAGAGTGAAAAGTGATCGGAGGGCAACTAGCCCCTCCCCCTCCACTCCTTTTCCCTCTAACCCAACCGACAAACATTTAAAATGCAAATTTTCATAAAAATAGTTCAAAGGTCAGATAACAAAAAATTCGGTGTCGACACAACCCCCAGGGCCCGGAGGTAGACCTTGTAAGTTATGCCCTGGGGGCAAATATGGTTTTTATAGAAGGGATGCACGTATAAACTTCAGAGAGGGCTCGTTTAATTGGAAATTGAAACTAGCCTGACCAGAGTCAGGGGCAGGTGTTTTAAGCTATGCCCCGGAGTATATAAGGTTTTTAGGTAAGGAGAGGTCATGCAAACTTCAGAAGTGGCTCATTTGATTTGAAATCGAAAGTTCTAGTTACCTTTTTGGGAATTAAAAGGTATCGGAGGGCATCACCCCCCCCCCTCCTCACACACACACAAACACACACACCCACATACATCCTTTTTACCCCATTGCATCCGATCAAAATTTTGAGATTACTAGTTTATTTGAAGTATTCGAACAATCAGATAACAAAGACTTCGGGGTCAACATACCCCCCCCCCCCCGAGCCCGGAAGAAGGGTTGTAACTTATGCTGCGGGGATATAAGGTTTATGATATATAAGGTTTTTGTGGAACAGGTGGTCGTATAAATTTTAGAGGGGACTCAAATAACACACCCCTAGCATTAAATCCGACCCCCTAATATCCTCACATTTGCAGTGCAAATGGGAGGATAGCTCTATATAACCTACTGCTTGTGAGTGATTGTCTCTTATATAAAGTTAATAATGTAATTAATTTTTTTGTTACTAAGTTTTACACGATAGAAAACTAAAGGTCATAATGGCAATAAGGTTTTAATGTTTTATTGGTTTTTTTTTAGTTGTTCACTATGATTAATGAATACAGGGCCACCACGGGAAGGTTGTGCACAGTTAGCTTCGCCCACCCCTTAACATAACCCCCCCCCCCCACCCTGTGCCTTTTTGTCCAAATGCATCATAAAAAGTTTTATCAAAATAGTCCAAAATTCAAATTACTATAACTTAGGAGAGAAATCCATACAGTGAACCACCACAAAACAATCTCTGGAGATTTCTGTCACATATTTAATGACCGTCATCAGCAGATAAAAAAAAAATACTGTCTAATAACAGGATTTACTCTATTAAACTGTTATTTAAACGTAAAGCTTTTAATTAAGAATAAATTTTTCGTTATTTTTATTAAGATATTTGATCCTGAGAGTTAAGAGATTTTGTCTATGATTTATTAATTTTATGGAGTAGGCTGACCAGTCTTGTTTTATGCAAAGTCTCATTTTAGACTACTTCCAGCACATCCCTACTGAGAATAATCAGTCTTCAAAGCTACGTAATGAATGTGGTGTACCCCGGCGTTTTGTTCTTGGACATTTACTATTCTTAATTTCTCTGAATGATTTATGATATTTTCTTAATCATGGTAAACTGTGGGATTGAGGCCCTGGAACTGAACAAAGCACTTGCACCGATGTTTGCCGATGACACTTTCCTAATTTGTGAAGCAAAGATGGAACTGCACTGATAGAGCCTGCAGTGCGATTATTCAACAGTGCTTCTACATGACATTGGATGAAAAGACTAAGGTTAAATCACATTTTTTTTTTAATATTCTTATGAATTACATCCAACATTTCGTTCAGATATTGATAATGGGTTAATGTATTCTACCTGATTTTCGGTTTAGATTCCAGTTTTGATGCTAATTGGCTGAATTTGAACTTTTCATTATTTCAAGTAATTGTTCTGTCACAAGCAGGGTTAAACTATCGAAGTTCCATCGAAGTAAATAATCGAAACTATATCTTGATGTAGTTTGCATGCCAAGAATCATTAGTCATATTATTAGGTCATATTATAGAGCAAAAATGATTTATTTATTAAATGGTCTTAACCATGAATAAAACTTTTGCCATTTTTAATAAGGTATTTGATCCTGTAAGCCATGAAATTTTGCTTATAAATTGTCAGTTTTATGGAATAAGTGGACCCATTATGTTATTCCATGAAAGATAATGAAACAAATCAGATTTGAGCAGAGAATTCACACCCCCCCCACAAAAAAATATATATATATAAAAAATAAAAATGATTTTTTAGGATGGGTATTAACAATTACCACGCATATAGGAAATTTATTGTAGCTGTGATCAAGTTAAACGTCAAAAGTCATTTGGAAATTTAGGGATAGCATTAGGCCAAACATTTAAAATGGTACCGAATTAGAGCCCATTATTTCGCACCTGATTCTGAACATAATGCGGATTTTTAAACATTTTTTTATTTTATTTTAATGCTCCTTTGCTTTGTTTTTCAAGTATCCATCTTTATATTCTGTACTGTGCATCTGTATAGATTAGTACATTTGTCATAGACTTAAAATCGATATGATTTATCTAAAATACTAAAATTCAATTTTTGTCTGGTAAGAACGTTAGAGATTAAGGAAGAAATACTACTGCTACTGCTAACAACTCACCATAGCACCAACCCGCCTGAGGCCAACACAGCTGCGCATGCTCCTCCTCCATCCCAACCTTTTCAAAGCCTCCCTCTTTACACCCTACCAGGAAGTTCCCATTTCCTTCAAATTTTTATTTATGACATCCTCCCACCCCAACACGGACGACCTCCTTTCCGTTTAGCCCTAGACGGTTGGCCGACAAAATAACAATTTTTACCAGCGGTTGGATTCACAGCTTATATATATTAACATTTAATATTAATAACAATAACTAATTTTTATCGTCTTTCTTTACATTACAAAAATACACTAGAGAAGTGTAAAAGAGAAAGAAAGAGAGAAAAAACAAGAGCAAAAAACAAAATACCAAACAAACAAGAAAAAAGAAAAAAACACGAATAAGTAACGACTATAGGGTAAATTGACCAATGTATCAGATAAAAAAGAAAAAAAACAACTAGAAACTTAAATCAATACTAAGATACAGGAACTGTCAATCTACCCAACCGTATATAATAGATTGTGAAGCAGAAAGTCTGATATTTTCTTACAGCACTCTTCAAAACGAGCTTGTTTGGCACACCGTTAAAATTGGACACTAATTTTTTTTTCAGTTAGGCTACTGAGAAGATATTCCAAAAAGGAGGTTTACTAAAGTTGTAAATCTTTCCTAACGTATGTTTGTCAAATTGCCCTTTAATTTTTGCAAGCAGGCAATATATTTTATGGAGTTTCTTTTTTAACTCATTAATAATAAAAACACATGTCTCTTTTATAGATGAACCAAAAGGAACAGCCAAAGAATTCAGAGTCAGATCTAGGAACAGTGATCGAGATATTTTAAGGGAGTTTGATTGTGGGTTTTCATTCGGGTTTCCAATCATAAACTCAGTCTTTAATGTTTCAATAGCAAGGTCAATCAAGGTCAATGCGAAAAGGAGCATGTCATCTGCATATGACAGGTGACTAATATCAATATTGCTTTCAATAATATAGGGCGGGACGTTACTTATCGCTGTTGTAAGTACGGAATTGAAAATTAATGAACACATAACTGAGCTTTACTTTACCCCGTGCTTCACAGGAATAGGATATGTCACTCCATCACGAGAAGGGATCCGGAATATTGAAACCTGGTACCTATTTCAAACGCATGCGCAAATAAAACTGCTAATTCCCCTATTTAACAAAGCAACTAATGATTGTGAATGTAAAATGGAGCCAAAGCACAGTAAATGCTCTATTTCCTGACCATAAGTCCCAGGGGCTTCAGAAGATGACGAATGTGAGCGGATAAAATAGAAGGAGATATAATGATGCAATTTCTATGGGGATTCAGCTTTGACAATTATTTGTGCAGTATTACATGCTAATCTCTTTCAATAGGTGATGGATCGCAAGCAAATATTGGTGTAGTCAGTGTGCCCTTCAGTGGTGGTTATATTATTTGTCAGAGTTTAAGTGGAAAGAGTAAGTTTTTTAACCTCTTTCCACAAAAGCTGCGTATTATTCTGCATTGACTGTGATAAATTTCCAAATTGGCATTTTTTCAGAACTTTGTGAAAATCATGCTTCGTCCATTTAATTAAACCGAGAACTATACCTGAAGGAGGTCTACCGCAACCCTTCTATATTCCTTACCAAAAACGATGACAGGGACCTAGCTTCTTTTAAATCAGGGATATCAGATCATCCCCATTTACGTGTATTATTTTTTACTAATTCAGTTGGGATGGGACGGTTAATGTTAAAATATTATTAACGTCCACTGTCAATATCGTTTTTTGTTGTATTTTCGGTTAGGTTCGATTTCCATTCAGAAATCCCACACACGACACCCGCTTAAAAACTAGTATTTCACGCTCCCCAGGCCGTTACAACTAAGATTGCGACACCTAGTAATCCATCACTATTTCAAGTGATCTTGTTTATTGCCTTTTTTGGCTAGTGATTTACATGCGATAGTTTTGTCAAAAGTAAAGATTTTTCCTTGAATCTATTGATTTTTTACGATGTAGCACATAAATTCAAGCAAAGAAACTATCCAGGAAGTTAATTATTGTATATAAAAGGAATTTCTTAGTGAAAACTTTATCAAAAGCCAAGAAAACCAAAAACTAATCTCTTTTTTTGTCTCAGAAACCATACTTAATTCAATACGTAAATCCAATTTGACGGAGACTAGCGAAGTCGTATTGAAGCAGGAGCTGTATTGAAGCAGTATGTGATTGAAGCAGTACTACCTAATTAGGAACAAGCCGGCATAATAAAGCAGACAATTGGCCGTTCTGTGATGGAACATTTCAATTGAATCGTCTGATTAATCTGTATTGTTTTTTTAGTTTTATTTTAGTAATATCCTCATGAAATTTCAGTTACATTTTTGACATTTAGGGGTTAACATAATCGCAATTTGAACTGGATCCATTGTAACGTAAGTTTTTTTTCGTTGCTTAAAAAATCCCTTTCCTCAATCCACCAAATATGTGAATGTTGTTTCTTTATTCAGTTTTGCAATAGCATAATAGATTTTTTTATATTTATTTTAATCAGGCTCCAATTTGTTTTCGATATACATCAAACCAAAACCATGTTATGTGCGCAAAACTTTAGCTCAGAGGGGCAGGAATTGGACACACTTAAAAAAAATGGGCAAATTGTATCGAATATCAGATACTGGATAAAAATTTACTGGATGATACGTCTATTTATTACTAATAAAAACGTTCGTAAATAAAATTAAAAGTTCTAGTGCCCTTTTTAAGTAGCCAAAAATTGGAGGGCAACTAGGCACCCTCCCCCACCCTTTTCTCAAATTCGTAGGATCAAAATTTTGAGAAATCCATTTAGCCAAAAAAAGTAAAATTAACATGCAAATTTCGTTTTAATTATTCACATACGGTTAGCTAATTTCAAAACCTGCATTAATTCAAAAATGTTCAGAAATTAAATACAAAAAACTAGTTTTTCAACAGAAAGTAAGGAGCGATATTAAAACGAACATAAATTATTCCGTATGTGAAGAGGGTTGCCTCCTCCTCAACACCTCGCTCTTTCCACTAAAGTTTAAATTTTCTCCCAATTCCTTAAGAACGACTTCTGAAACACTATGTTCATTTAATTGGAACAATGAGAAGCTTTTTTCAAAGTATTAAAAAAACTTTAGCGTAAAGAGCGAGGTGTAGAGCAGGAGCCAACCCCCTTCATATACAGAATAATTTCTGTTCGTTTTAAGTTTTAATGTCACTCCTTACTTTCTTTTAAAAAAAACTTATTTTTTATTTAATTGGATTAAGAAGCTTTTTTAAAGCACTAACAAACTTTAGTGTAAAGAGCGAGGGGTTTAGCTGGGAGTCCCTTGCATATACGGAATGATTTATGTTCTTTTCAAGTTTTAATGCTACCATTTACATCCAGTTGAAAAGACTTGTTTTCCTATTTGATATACCTAAGGGCTCTTATAATCAGGGCTTCCACTTCTAGGGATATTACCCTATTTTAGGGAGAAATCACTTCTTTTAGGGACACTTATTTTGAATCTAGGGATAAACGGAAATCTGGGGTAAAGTAAGGATTTTCAGGGAAATCTGGGATAAATTAATGATTTTAGGAATTCCCAAAAGAAAAAATTCGACCAAAAGTTTGTTCACAAGTTGCTTCAGTTGCCAATGTTTAAAAATTGGATAGATGAAAGAGTATCAAACAAGTAAAAAAAAAAATACTTATGTACCATACTGTAGGTTCTGTTTGAAGTATAAATATTGAGGGAAATCAGAGTTCACCCGGCATGCTCTGACCAAGTAGCATAAAAAAGCAAGCAATGAAGTTGAGACAAAGGTCGGTCGTGGCAGCATTGAAAAACTTCTGACTATAGGCAGTAATTCCAAAGAGATTGAACAGTGCATCTGCATATTTTCGGCAGAACATAATCTGCCATTACGTCTTGCAGATAACTTGATCCCTCTCCTAAGAAAACTATTTCCATAAGACCAGGCCCTAGCAGGGGTCACTCTGGGTAAAAAAAAAGCTACAAATATTTTGCGACATAATTTTTCTTTGGTACTACACAACCAGTTAGTCGAGTTGCTCAAAGCCGCTTTTTTCTCAAAATATTGTTGGATTTTGTGCAGATACTACTAACGTCATTTTGGAGCCAATAGATCTGCTTCAACGCTAATAAAAGCCATAGTGCCCCACACCTTGAATGTGAAATGCTCATGCCATCTTATTCACTTATGTTCATCATATGCATGCTTGTCACTTCCCAAGACACTAGAAGACTTGGCGCGAAATGTCTATGCCACTTTTTCAGAAGCGCTTCCAGATGAGATAAGTATGGTGAATTTCAAGAGTTCTTTCAATGCAAAGCACTCTCAATTCTTGCACCAAGACAGACCCACTGGTTGTCCCATCAGGCCTGCATAAAGAGGCTTATTGATCGTCGGGTTGCGACGATGCTCAGTATTTCATAGAAACCACGTTTGACGACCCAACTGTAACCAATAGCCTTATCTTATCAACATTACAAAGCAAGTTGACTAAGCCATACCTTGAATTCATGGACTACTCTCTTGGCCTCTCTAATGAATTCAACACAGTTTTTTTTTATCTGAGCTTCCACCTCTTCACTCCCTAAAGACAAGTGCCAGCAAACTTGTGAATGATGTTGCGTCTAACTTCCAGAAACTGGACTATGTTCGCAATGTTGGTTTGTTTACCGAACTGGATCCTTACTTTTCAAGTGAGCAACTGCCTTTAGACCAAACATATATGGGAATAGATGCAACCGATTCAATGCGAGGACTCGTAGATGCTCAAGAGCCAAGTGATAATATTGATCTCTTTTACCAGTCTTGTCGAAAACACTATATAGTCCTAATGAAGCAGATCCAAGACCGTTTCAAGCTTGAAGACAAAATTTATGACATTTTGGCTTTGGTTGAACCAAGGAATGGAAGAAATTTGAAGAAAAATTCTCTAAGGCCACTATTTTCGAGATTTCCTGTTCTAAGAGAATAGTGTTGCCTCAAGAAAACAGACGTAGAATGGGGGTCACAGGCAATGACTGATGTCACTGAGCTTCATTTGGGAGATGCCCAAGTTGAAGACCTGTCAGTTTAGCAGTACTGGATGAAGATATTTAGTCTTAAGACTTGCAGTGGCGAAATCAAGTACCCGGAATTGCGAAAGTGCATATCACGGATCTTCTCTTTACCTTTTAGCAATGTACCAGCTAAGCGTTTGTTTAGTTTCCTGAATTTAATCAAAACAGACATCCGAGATAGTGTGGTAGTGTGAAAGATGTTACATGCATCATTATTTGAAGTAAAAAATAATCGTTTGATGCTGTGATATGTTTTTTTCGTGTAGATTGTGTGGAAATGCAAGGCAAAATATCTCTTTTTTCTAGGGAGAAAAATAGGGAGAAATCAGACCTAAATACAGGGAATTTTAGGGAAAATTGATAAAAAAGTAGGGTAAATGGAGATCGAACAGTAGAAGTACTGCTGATAATACACCATTATTACACTATTATTTGCATGATTTAGAGATAATGAAATTCTTATTTGGAATATTCACCCAGTAAAATTTGTAGGCATGCCAATTAGGGGGGGGGGGAGTAAATTATCATCAACAGATTTTTAAAGATACATATTTATCTTAAGCATCATTAAATATACAAAATAATTTAATTTCTAACATTTTTATTAGTTGACACCTGTAGTTTTTATTGATAGATGTGCACGAAGGCGTCGTTTTTTCAATTAAACTACTCCCGAAAAATATTTTTCAAAATCCTAGCTGGTTCCCCAGGACATACTAGCTCAACTAGAGTAAAAAGAAAATGGTTTCTAACTTGAAGGGGTTTAAAATAGACATGGGAAAAATTCTAAAAAGAAACAGTAAACCGCTAGCCAGGATTTGCGGACCGGTGGGATAAAGCAAGGGTGCCATTTCGGCAAAATGCATTTATAGAGAGGTCAAAGCTCGGAATAACTTAGATGACGAAGCAATTCTAGTAATTTGGTTTATTTTAAGTATTGGATTATGAAAATATTATAAAAAGTTATAATATTTACACTAGCTTGTTTTTGGTATAATTATGATTATGTTTCGCGTGTGTAGAGCATTAAGGAACTATACCTTTTTTTCTCGTTCTCCTTATTTTTAGTCATGTTAATTCAGTATTTAGGACCCAGTGTCGGTGTTCTAAATCGTGTTTCCTCCACATGGACAAGTTCTGTTTCTTGTTTGGATGGTAAAATTGGTTTATAGAAAGGTTTCCACATAAATTTGTGGAAGGTTTTCCCCCCTTCCAAAAAAACATTAATTTTGTAAAAATCACATGTTTGCTGCAGTTTTGACGACTTTTTGACTACACTTACAAACCTTCCAAGAAGACCTAGCGTACGTGCCCAATCATCCATGCTGATACTTAAACCTGGAATTAGAACTTAGAAAGGGGAGGGGACGAAGGGGGTAAAATGGGGCTGAAGGGGGCGAAACCGAAAATCAAGTTTTACGTTTTAGTCATCCTTCCGCCTTGAAATGGAAAAAGCTTACATATATTTTTCTAACGCAAAAGAAATGAAGACACCTACAATCAGGTGGGAATACGGAGGAAACCTTCGTCACCTTGAGATTAGTCCAAGGAATACTTGTCCTAAAAAAGTCCCCTAAAAATCTAATACTTTTCACCATGCTTCTCTTCAGAGTTCAAGAGGGAAGACCATCCTAGGGCTCAGGCTTGCATGCGCCCATTACTAACAATATTTTTACCCTCCAGTCGAAAAAGAAATGGAATTTTTGTCATGTACATGGTCTCAAATTACTTAACGCATCAAATTTATTAGAGAACATATAGGAATTGTGACAGACAAAAATGAAAAGGAATAAAATACAATAATTTAATATAAATAGATAATGAATAGTAATTGATATAATAATATTAGCTACAGTTATAATATAAATAAAAGAAATTTAATGTAATTGACTATAATAATAATAACTATAATTAGTACAAATGATATCTATAATAAGGCAATAAAATAAAATAATTGAAAAAAATCAAAAAGAGGAAAAATTTGTGAATCATTAAAATATGGGTGAAAGAGCCGTACCTGAAATTTTGACAGGAAGACAGTAAATGATAATAGTTTTGCATCCTGTTGGTCGGTTGTTCAGCGTTTTTGGTTCATAAATTCTACCAGTTGGCGGTATCAGCATTGAACGTCGAAAGCGTATAACTCCTTTAGTATTTGAATCAAAAGATAGCAATACATCAGAAGACTAGAAAAGATGAAATGTAACATATCCTCAACTAACCAAATAAATAGGGAGAAAAACCTATAAGAGATGCTAAGGATCAAGGATTAAAATTGAATGTTTTTGAAGAAAATGTTTTTACTTTCATAACTTTAATAAATCAAATAATATTAACATTTTGATTACTAAATATCAGTATATGCATATTAAACTGACAATTCACATTCATTTGTATTTTTTCAGTAAATTGCAAATTATGTTCTGGCCTTGGGAAGGCATAGGGGTTTTGAGCCCAACTCATTTTAATTTTTGTTCGTTATAAGTTTGGCTCGGTTATTTGTTGTAATGTCCGTTCGTTTTGGGTTTCAGTTATGTATCGATGCTGATTTGTGGTAGTTTGACGCTTGGTAGATTATTTGATTTTATTTTTTTTGCTTTTTTTTTGTTTAATGGAGTTCTTTACTTTTCTTTGAAAAACTTATTTTGTGGAAAAACCTTTTCTTAATTAATTTCTGTTCGTTTTATATTGGCATAGTCTTTTCAGGGAAAAAGAAAATAATACTTTAAATCTTTTTTTTTTAAAGACTTTATAGTTTGGCCTGCTATTTGTATGCTGGACAAAAATTTTCAGCAATTTTTAACAACATACACCCTTTTAAAAATCTAGACACAAATAGAAGTGTTTAATTTAGTTTCATACCTCCTCTAGTTGACCTGAAATAGAAAACTTGATACCATTCGCAAAAATATCTGTTTACTTTCTTTGATAGCTTGGATACACTTACGCTATTGTGATTTGGTTTAAATTTTAAGAGCAGAAGTAGCACCGAAAGTATGAACATAATAACCTCAGTCGTTCTTGGGAAACTGCTGAGATGCCTTATTGGGAATTAGCATTAACACAGTGCATTTGATTTAATCTTAAGGCAACATTTAGTTTTAAACATAACGGCTGGGAGGGTGGGCGTGGGAGGGGGGGCTAGTAGCCCTCCAATCACTTTCGACTATTAAAAAGGGCATTAGTCCTTTCTATTTTCAATCGAATGAGCCCTTTTAGAAGTTCCTACGACAAATATTTCGATACGAAGTGCCCTGGCCAAAAAAAAAAAATAATACTTTGTACCCAGATCGATCTTTACTATAAACCTTATGTGCCCCCAGGTCATAACTTACAACCCTTTCCCTGAGGGCTGTGAGGAGACTGTCATCCTCAAAGACCTAATTTCCAGAACTTTCAACTACATTAAACAAAACGGCTATCTCAAAATTTTGATTGGATGTGTTTGGAGAAATGATGGGTGTGAGAGGGGGGGGTTAGTTACCCTTCAATCACTTTCGACATATTAAAAACTGCACTAGCCCTTTCAATTTCCAATCAAATGAGCATTTTGAAATTTCAATGACAAAGCTGTCTATAAAAGCCTTATATGCCCCCAGAGCATAACTTACAACCTTTGCCCTGAGGGTTGTTGAGGGGGGAGGGTTGTCATACTCAAATACCTAATTTCCAGAACTTTCAACTACGTTGAACAAAATGAACGTCTCAAAATTTTGATTGGATGTGTTTGGGAAAATGAAGGGCGTGAGAGGGGGGGGGGGGTTAGTTGCTCTTCAATCACTTTCAACTATTAAAAAGGGCTTTACCCATTTCAATTTCAAATCGAATGAGCCCTTTCTGAAGTTTCTACAACAACTCTTTCTATAAAAACCACATATGACCCCAGGGCATAACTTACAACCCTTGTCCTGAGGGCTGTGGGGGGTCGTCATCCACAAAGACCTAATTTCCAGAACTTTCAACTTCGTAGAAAAAAAAATGGCTATATCAAAATTTTGATTGTATGCGGTTGGGGAAATGGTGGGCATGAGAGGGGGATTAGTTGCCCTCCAATTACTTTGGACTATTAAAAATAGCACTAGCCCTTTGAATATCCAATCGAATGAGCCCTTTTTCAAGTTATAACGACAAAGCTTTCAATGAAAACCTTAAATTCCCCCAGGACATAACTTATAACCCTTGCCCTGAAGACTGCGGGGGGAGTGTCCTGCTCAAAGGTATAATTTCCAGAACTTTCAACTATGTTGAACAAAATGGTTATCTCAAAATTTTGATTGGATGTGTTTGTGGAAATGGTGGGCGTACAAGGGGTGTTAGTTGCCTTTCAATCACTTTCGACTATTAAAAAGGGTACTAGCCATTTCAATTTCCAATCGAATGAGCCCTTTTTGAAGTTTCTGCGACAACGCTTTCTATAAAAGCCTTATATGCCCCCAGGGCATAACTTGCAACCCTTGCCCTGAGGAATATGGGGGGGGTGTCATCCTCAAAGATTTAATTTCCAGAACTTTCAACTACGTTGAACAAAATGGCTATCTCAAAATTTTGATTGGATGTGTTTGGAGAAAAGGTGGGCGTGAGAACGGGGTTGGTTGATCTCCAATCACTTTTGACTATTAAAAAGGGCACTAGCCATTTCAATTTCCGATCGAATGAGCCTTTTTTGAAGTTTCTACGACAACATTTTCTATATAAAAAACTTTCATGCCCCCAGGGCATAACTTACAACCCTTGCCCTGAGGGCTTTGGGGGATTGACCTCCTCGAAAACATAATTTCTGTCTGGAAATCAACTACGTTGAACAAAATGGATATCTGAAAATTTTGATTGGATGTGTTTCGGTAAATAGTTGGCGTGGAAGGGGTGTTAGTTGCCTTCCAATCACTTTTGACTATTAAAAAGGCCACAAGCCACTCCAATTTCCAATTGAATGAGCCCTTTTCGAAGTTTCTACAATTTCTTCGATACAAAGTGCCCTGGTCAAAAGGAAAAAACAATAAATAATACACTGTGCCAACATCGTTCTTATATGCCCCCAGGGCATAACTTGAAACCCTTGCCCTGAGGGCTGTGGGGGAGTGTCCTCCTCAAATTATAATTTCTATCTGGAAGTCAACTACGCTGAACAAAATGGCTATCTCAAAATTTAGATTGGATGTGTTTTTGGATGTGGTGTTAGTTGCCTTCCAATCACTTTCGACTATTAAAAAGGGCACTAGCCGTTCCATTGTCCAATCAAAAGAGCCCTTATCCAAGTTTCTACGACAACTCCTTCGATACGAAGTGCACTGATATGAAAAAAAAAATAATAATACATTGTGCCAACATCGTTCTTCACTTAGGCAGCGCTATTGCGCTGCCTATGATACTCACGATACGCACGATAGCAGGATACTCACAGTGAATCTCGAGTAAAAAGTTACCCGCGTCTCAGAGTAATATCTTTACAAGCTCCCAGAAAATATTTTCGTCCCATTATTAGATATGAAAAGGTAGGTATGGTCTTTGTCACTATGATCGAATGGTCCAATATCGACGTTTTTGACGTAGCCCTGAAAACGTCCCCTTTGCATCGTTAGTTACGAAAACGCAGTATAGTCTCTGTCCCAACGTCAGAAGAAAGGACAGTCTTCAACTAGCTTTCATTCAGTGCGTACTAACAAAAAACAACCTTTTTTCTGGAAACTACCTCGTTCTTGAAGCGCGAACATAAGCCAAAATAATCGGATTATTTTTTCAAGTTACAATGATAAATCATTATGAAACTGTGTAAATTGAATTGCAATTAACTACGTTACTCGTACGAATACCGATCTACCTGTGTGTGGCTTTGTGCCAAGTAAACAAAGGATTTGCAGTGAAATTGTGCAAAAAAGACTGGATTTGTTTGCTATGTTAATTATGGTTTCGTTGGTGATAGACTTTTGGCGAGAAGTGGATATTTTTCTTGAAGCTTTGGTGAAGTTGAGATTGGATAATTACTGATTGGATATTTATTTTTCGTGAACTGGGATGTCACAACACGGTGGTGAAGCTTAGCAGGTTCCACGGATCACTGGGCCAGCTTTCCATAGAGTTGATAGCCACTGCAGCCGTGGGCCTGGCCACGTAAAGATAAGTCTATTTCCTGCCTTTTTTCTTTTTCCTGCCTTTTCTTCGAAGCCGTGATGTCCTTGTTTCAGGATGATAACCTTGCCCTGGCAAGCTTTGCGGGACATCCTTTATGGCCAGTCACAAGCCTCCGTTCTGTCGCAGATAAATCTGGTCGATTTAAGTACCAAGTATTTTGCTACGGATCGCACGAAGTTGAAATGGTTTTGGAAAAAAAAATTAAAAAATTTAGAATCAAATAAAACCGAAGCTATGAAAAAAGTTGGAAAGGGAGTTAAAGGTGCTTTTGAGGAACTTGCTCTCAGCCCGCTTGTTTATAAAAATTCGGCTACAAGTTCAGATACTTTGGGGTTAATTGAGCGAAGTCTTAAAGACGTAGTAGTAACAAAAGAAAATATAAAACAGGCTATTGCGCAGAAAGATAACGAAGCACCTAAAATTCAACCCTCGACCGCACCATCCGCTGCTGAAATTGAAATGATAATTGGCGTAGTTCACGATGCGATAATATTGGAATTTACTCCGAGATTTGACAGGATTGAAAAAGACCTGAAAATATGTCAAAATCTACTAGAATTACTTGAAAATCGAGTTGCTAGAGTTGAAGCCAAGCTTGACGATGCTGATCAATAGTTGATATTGGATACACTACTGTTCAATGGTGTCAAGCAACCCCCGGTGTTGAAGTAAAAGATGCAACAATGAATATTATAAGCAATAAGATGGCGTTCTCAGGTCGATATTATATCTGTGCATAGGTTTCGGCTGAACTCTGATGATAGCCGCTCTGATAAAATTGCTCTAGTTTTAGTGAATTTCAAAGACCGTCACACAGCTGTGAAAGTTCTTGCTTGCGAAAAAAAACTTGTCAACACGAAGGTTTTTGTGGCTGAGAACCTAACAAAGAAAAAAAGAGAATTGCTGAGTGCTGCAAGGGAAAAATACGGCAATAAGTTCGTGTGGTCAAACCAAGGTCGGATTTATGTCCGTCCGGAGAACACAACTTCTGCTCGTAGACTTTCGTCTCTGAATGACATATTCGATAGTGATTGAGTGCCATTTTTTTTAGTCTTTCTATGTGTTTATTTATTCTTATTTTTATTATTCAATTATTCTTATTTCCTTTTTTCCAGTTTATGTAAGGGTTTTATCCATAATGAAGAAAATAAGATCGTGGCTATTTATTTTACTTTTTTATTATGGTTAGTCTATTCCCAATACCTCGGTTAGAGTTGCTTGAAAAAAATTCACTCTCAGTTGATGATGTTTTATTACATCAGATAGGTCTTATTTTTCAAGATCGAGTTGATGAATGCCCAAAGCCACTTCGTCCTAGCCGCTACGTTGGTCAAATTAAAAAAAGAGATGAATAGTTTGTGTGTTGCTCAATGGAATTGCCACATAAAGTCGGCTTTTGAAGAAATAGTTCAGTTTTTAAGTAATATTGATAGTGTGACTGATGTTTTTGGAATTTGTGAATCATTCTTGAGTATGTATAGTCTTCTCTCTTCCTAATCTTTTCCA
This sequence comes from Artemia sp. Kazakhstan ARC1039, assembly GCA_029168905.1. Classification (NCBI taxonomy): domain Eukaryota; kingdom Metazoa; phylum Arthropoda; class Branchiopoda; order Anostraca; family Artemiidae; genus Artemia; species Artemia sp. Kazakhstan ARC1039. The sequence goes on along the minus strand of JAQQPU010000047.1, from coordinate 49,991 downwards.
GGTTACCAACTGATATCAAAGTCGCGGCAGTCAATGGGGCGCGGGGGACTTGCATTTTTGGTGAGAGAGGGATTGAATTTTAAGGAAAGGGAGGACCTTTATTTATGGAATGAAGTTAAGATTGAAATTTTTTTTATTGAGATTGGAATAGATAAAGGTAAAAAGTTTATTGTTTTCCTGGTTTATAGGCACCCTGGTGCTCATCCAGAGGAATTTTTTCAGGAGTTTGATCAGTTTTTAAGTAGGGTCCAGTCAAGTCGATCGGACTGCGTTATTTTGGATGATTTTATTTTGAATTATTGAATTTAAATGGTTTTAATTTAGAATTTTTAAATTTTGCATTATCTCATGATTTGTACCCAGTGAATCTGATTCCTTCCCGTATCACTGCTCAGTCGGCAACATTAATTGATAACATATTTGTTTCTTCAAATCTATTGAGGCAAGCATTCTGTGATGTTCTCCTTCAACCTGCTTCTGACCACCTCCCGATTGTTTGTATGATAAATAGTATTAAAAGTTCGACTAAAAACCTAAGTAAGAGAATTTATAGAGATATGAGAAATATTAACTTGAGGAAGCTGAAAGAGCAAGTTAGTACTATAGCATGGGATGAAGTTAGCGAAGAGCAAAATGCAACTACAGCGTTCGACAGGTTTATGAATATTCTCTTACCGGTATATGAGGTGTCTTGTCCTCTGAAGAAAATGAGGAAAAAGAAAAATGAGCTAAGAAAGCCAAGGGTGACCACAGAATTGCTTGAAATGATGGAAATGCGAAACCAGCTTTTTAAAAAACATTTACAAAGCCCGGAAAATGTGAGTTTATTTGAAGGATTTAAGCGAGTGAGAAAAAAAATTAACCATAAGCGTCGCAGTGAGAAAAAAACATATTATGCTTCTGCTTTAGATGGTAAAAGTGGTGATGCAAAAGGAACCTGGCGACTAATAAATGAGGTTTTAAAGGGGAAGACTAATGATAATGATGGAGTGAAGAGTCTGTTGGTGATTGGAAGTGAAATCACTGATAAACAGGAAATGGCAGATGAATTCGGAAAATATTTCACGAACATGGGCGCAACTATTAAGGAAGAAGTAGATAAAAAGCCTCGAAGACATCTGGAAAAGTCCTTTATTGATAATCGAGGCGAAGGGCGCAGTTTTTCGTTCAAGAAGTGCACAGTAAAGGAGATTGAGAGCACAGTGAAAGGACTGAAGTCCAACTCGGCCGGAATAGATAGACTTAATCTTAGAGTTGTAAATGCTATCCTAGTTTATATATTACCTTGTCTACTTCATTTGATAAATCTATCCTTCCAGACCGATGAATTCCCTAGTGGTCTTAAACTGGCAAAGGTAATACCATTGTATAAAGGAGGCGACAAACAAGAACTATCGAATTGGCAACCGATTTCATTATTGCCTATTTTTTCTAAAATATATGAAAAGATAATTCACAGGAGACTTTATGAATATTTGGATAAACTAAGAATATTGTGTGACAGCCAATTCTGATTCCGCAAAAAACATTCTACTAGCCATGCTGTTCACCATCTTCTGGATATAGTCAATGGAGCTCTAGAAAAAGGTTTTATTCCTTTCACGATCTTTGTCGACTTCAAAAAAGGGTTCGACACTGTGGATTTTGAGATGTTGCTGTGTCGCCTATCTAGTCTGAGAATTAAAGATGTTTGCTTGGATTGGTTTAAACCATATTTGTATGGAAGGTCAATTAAAGTAATGTTAGGTGACATCGTTAGCGGAGTCTATCCTGTAAAATGTGGAGTTCCACAGGGCTCAGTCTTGGGTCCGTTACACTTTCTCGTATACGTCGATACTCTGAGGTTCTATATGCCTGAAGCAACTGTTACAGCATTTGCAGATGATACTGCTTTGACGATTTCTGTCCGGTCACTGGAAGAACTAGTGGACAAAGCAAACCGAACGCTGGAAAATCTTTCGGTGTTTATCTCCTTGAGTTACCTTGCTGTTGATGCTTCTAAGACAAATTATATGATTTTTAGTAGGGTAGAAAAAATTGTAAATAGTGCTTCTATATTTGAAAATTTGTCGCTTTCACAGGTTTTTGAAAACAAATATTTGGTATTTTATGTTGATAATAATTTTAGTTGGAAGAAACACATAAATATGATTTCTTCTAGACTTGCAAGTGACGCGGCAGTTGAGATACGTATTACCTTTAACTGTTTTAATAAATGTATATCATACTGTTTTTCATACTTTTATTATTTATGGTTGCCGTATTTATGCATCTAATTTTTCTTCAAATATTAAAAGACTGCAGATTCTTCAGAATAAGGCGCTTCGAGTACTGGGTGAGTTTGTTCAGTATGAGCCCACGCGTGAATGTTTTATGAGTTTTAGAATTTTTTAATGTTCATCAGATAAGGGACCATCAGGCGGGAGTGTTTACTTACCAAGTGCTTAATAGATTATCTCCTGAATATTATAGAGATTTTTTCAAGTTTAATTCTGATTATCATCATCATAGGACTAGAGATCGTGGAAGCTTAGTCTCAGAAGTAAGGATTAAGAGTCGATCTAGTTTTGTAATTAGAATTTATGCAGTTAATTTGTGGAATGGTTCCCCGGAGAGCATTAGGGAGTCAGAAAACCAGTTTCAGTTTAAAATTAGATTAAAAAAGTTTTTGTTGGGTGGGAATTAAATATTTTTGATTGTTGTTTGTTATACTTTTTTTTTCTTTTTTTTTTATTCGGGAGAGTTAAATAGTATTGAAAGGTAAGAAAAGAGTAGGAAGAGTGAATGAGTTTGGTTTATGATGAAATATTGTGTGACGCTGCTCCAGCCACAATAGTGGCTTAATAAAACGTCATACGTTCTTACCATTTCTACGTTTGTTGATAATGTTATTTAAAAAATGTGGTAGGTGCCAGTTAAGTATGATGTAATTATTAGTTGAAAATAAAAGTCATCTCATCTCTTATTAAGATAAATACTTACAGGAAGATCATAGTTACTAGCAACCTTTGGGTCAACCTTCAGTGACTCATCACCATATCCATTGTAGTTGGTACTGGTAGAGCGACTTTCATGATAATCGAAGCGTAGATCACTAAGGGGTGGTGTGCTTGGTCTGAGAAATTGCACTGATAACTAAAAATACAAATTAATAAAAGATTTTTGGAGGTTTATATTATCGTTCTTTTTCTTACTTTTTTATATATAGATATTTTTTATTCTGGTGTAATTTTATTATTACTGATTTTTTTATTTCTTTTTTAGATTTTTAGTTATTATTTTGCTGAAGAAGAGTTCGGTTTTTCATGAACACAAAAAATACAGATGACGTAAAAAGAAGTGGTTATTAGTGTGCTTATATAGAAAGTGGATTCATATCTTTTTAAAAACATGTATACATTCATGTCTAATAAACTAAAATATCATAATTCTGCAAACCCCTGAAGGCAGGCTACGTGACATTTGCTTGAATATTACATGCTAAAAAAGCTGGAATTTCAGTCCTAATAAAAATATGTACTTTTCCGGAACAAAACATTTAATTAGCCTCTTCCGCCTTCCTCGGGAATCTTTTTAAGGACTTGTCCCGATAGAAAAACTTATCATATTCTTTGCTGTTGTTTAAAGCCACTGTTTTTAATGGTCATCTTGATAGCAGAGCCTGCATGTCTTCATCAGATTTGCATGGATACCACACTTTCTTCCTTTTACTGATCTTGGAAACGAATTCGGATAATATCTTGAAAGACAAACTCTTGATTCTTTTAATATCTTGAAAGAGGTGAGGCAGTCTCGTACTCGATTCGTGGTTGCGGTGGTAGCCGCAACCTAGTAAAGGATTACTAAGGGCCATAGTAGCCAAAAATATAGCCTGAAACCCCTAAAACCGGCGTCGGAAACAAAAAGTAGACCACTGGAATCACCTTGGCCGAGAACTCTATTCAGGATACTTACAGTCCCTTGCCTTGAACAAAAAGGAAAATCGTTTGGCTTGAACAATAAGAAAAACCGCTTTTTTGCATGGGAATCACCATCAATGGCTTTTTATTCTCCGCAGCTAGCGGGCACTGGAACGTCATTGGGATTCGTTGAAAGCTGTTTAAAGGCTCATTTGATAGGAAATTGCTTCATTTGCTCGCTTTTACAATTAACAAAACATAATATAAAAAATATTTTTTTTTTACAAAAAACTGCATGTTCGTACACAATAGTTACCAAAAACGTTTCCACACCAGGGAAAAATGATTTAATTTGCTCTTTAAATTGTAATATGAAGATAGGTGAATGTGACATCATTCATCTGAATTTTTTACAAGATTAAAGCTCTAAACAAATTCTCTCAAACTCGTGACCTATCTAGATCGTTTTTTCAGGCCAGAAACCTCAATATGCCAATTTTCAAATAAAACACGGAGTAGTTATGGAAGAAAAAAAGACGTACATAAATAAATGCATACACAATTGCTCCCTTAAAGAGGGTAGATTGATTATTTAATTCCGCAATATCATAACTTTCGCGTTATTCTTTATTTTTAATTCATGAAGCGGGAAAATTTCAATTTTCAATGAATTGAAAAGAACTAAGGCGTGAATTAATTTCATCCTTCCTGTTTATCATTCCACAGAATTACAAATTTGTTAGGATTTGCATTCTCCTGGGATTCGCAGTGATTCTGGCAAATTAGCAGTTTCAACTGAATTAAAGAATTCCTATCCGCTGATTCCACAGTTCATCATTTTTGTTCTTAAGTCTTTGTGCTGCTTGGTGTCAATGTGATTCTCACTGTTGCTGGTTCCATACCTGTTATTTTGGCTGTTCAGAGTCGTTTGTCATCCTGTATAATTTTCCACGCGTAATAGTTACCAAAAACGATTCCACCCCTGGGAAAAATGATGTAATTTACTCTTACGACAGGTCTGTACGTGGTATGTTTTTTAATTGAGGTCCGTTTTACTGCAGATACAATTATTTCACGCGCAAACCACAACGAGGGCGTGCGTCGTTTGCCAGAATGTCTCGGTAACAACTTGAATCAGCGTCTCGAATCTATCGACAACCCAGTCATCAACCAATCCTGTCATCAACCCACTCTGACTCCAATTGGCTTTTCCAATAGACATTTTCAGAGTGTTTGAAAAAAACTCAGCTTCTCAGCTTCCCGCTTGCCAAAAAAATCAGCTGACATTGTCAGTCATGAGTCAACCTAAGAATCTTGGTAATCCCACTGCCATTCCACTGAGCTTACCTAGTAGGCAAAACTCAAAGCGATTGATAATATCTCATACAAAACTAGGTCATCCTCGTTTGAATTTCCATATGTAAACATTAGCATCTCCTAAAGCGATTACGTAACAGCCATATATGTGTAAGCAATAGCACCTGCGTCTTGGAGAAGGTCCCAAGGGAAAACGTCACGAAGAAAAAAAACCTCTCGAAGAAAAAAATCTTGAAAAAAACATCTCAAAGAAATAAATCTTTAAAAAGAAAAATCTCGAAGAAACAAAATCTTGAAAAAAAGTCTCGAAGAAATAAATATTGAAAAAAAACATCTCCGAGAAAAAAATCTTGAGAGAAAACACCAGGAAGAAAAAAAATCTTCAAGAAAAAAAATCTCAAAGAAAAAAAACCTTGAAAAAAAAACACCTTGAAGAAAAAAATCTCAAAGAAAAAAAAATCTTGAAAAAAAACACCTTGAAGAAAAAAAAACATCTAGAACAAATATATCTTGAAAAAAACATCTCGAAGAAAAAAAAATCCTGACAAAAAAATCTTGATGAAAAAAAATGGAAGGAAAATATCCCTACACCATCCCCATTTAAATTCGAAAAAACATCCTATAGCATCATCTGCAAAAAAACCTACGTCAATGACAAAGCCTTTTGAATTTCAATATGTAAACAATAATCGTCTTGAAAATGCCCTTAGGGAAGGCTGTCACAGGTTGACTGCGGGTACCATTTAGTAGCTTCAGAAAAAGTGCCGGTACCGGGATTCGAAGGAATAGGGCTGCACATACACTGCATATAGCCTCACTACAGGGGGAAAACTTTGCCAAAATTAATATAAAAATTCCGTTTTAATAGTTCATGTATGGTGAGCCAAATTCGAACCTGCATTAGTTGAAAAACGTTCAGAATATAAATTAAAAAAACCAAAACAAGTTTTTTTTTAAGTTGAAGGTAAGGAGCGACATTAAAACTTAAAACGAACAGAAATTATTCCGTACAGCCTCTCCTCAACAACCCGCTCTTTATACTAAAGTTTTTTACTACTTTAAAAAGTAAAGTACTGACAAAGAGGCAATCTTTAGTGCAAATAGCGGGGCGTTGAGGAGGGGACAGCCCCTTCCATATACGGAATAAATTTTGTTCGTTTTACGTTTTAATGTCACTCCTTACTTTTAGTAAAAAAAAAAAATTTTTTATTTAATCAGGCTAGAGACCCCTAATTACAATAGAAAAAATTATTATACATAAAAAAAAGTACAAAAGTAATAGTATGGCTCCACATTAAATTACATAAACTGTACCACAGCTCAAATATGAAGAGGAATCTTAGAAATATTTTATTTACAAGTAAAGAACCATTTTACCTGTTGGTTTGATTCTGCTGAAACCGTTTGTCTCGGCTGAGACTGCTGCTCACAAGAAGGTCCAGGTGGTCCTTGATTTGCTGGCCTTTGATGAGCTGCCCAATATGGTGAACCTTGTGGGGGCTGGTTTGATGAACTTTGTCCACCTTGAGGAAACTGAGGGGCAAATTCAGAGGCAGGTTGTCCCTGCAACCAAGAACGCCAACCTGGAAAAAAGGAACGTTCTATTAAACCTCATTTATATTGTGTTCTTTTTTTCTGTGCCTATAGTAGCCAGGAATTGGATAAAAAGAAAAAAATAAATATATTAAAATCATAAATTGATGATTACAAATCTGCAAATTTACACAACAGACTTAGGTACATGGAAGGGGGAAAGGAGAAGGAAGACAGAGAGAGTGAGAGAGAGAAAGAGATAGAAAGAGACATAGAGAGGAGAAAGAGAGAAAAAAGAGAAAGAGCGAAAGAAAGAAGGGAAAATGAGAGTTCTTACCCATACTCTGAGGTCTTGGCTGTTGATTGAATTGCTGAAAAGGTTGATGTGGCATGGGCGATGGCTGAAGTCCTCCCAGCCCAGGAGGAACTACTGATTGTATAGGAGCAAGAGGTAGTCGTGATTGTTGTGACAAAGATTTAATACGGCCATTATGTGGGTATCCCTAATAAGAGAGTATTTGAATAAAAAATCGAATGTTACAAAGCAACCAAACACCAAAAGTAGCACTACAATGTTTTATGAAAACAGTCATCGAGGGAAGCAATATTTTACAGAAAAATGTTTAGTTGATTAGATGGCACCATTGTTTTTCATCTACCAAACTTTGTATCAAGAGCGCATTATTGCCAACTGTATTTATGCTTTTGGTTTGATCATAGGCAGCGCAATAGCGCTGCCTAAGTAAAGAACGATGCTGGCACAATGTATTTTTTTTTTCTCTCCATACCCGGGCACTTCGTATCGAAGGAGTTGTCGTAGAAACTTCGAAAAGGGCTCATTCGATTGGAAATTGGAGTGGCTAGTGCCCTTTTTAATATTCAAAAGTGATTAGAGGGCAACTAGCCCCCCCCCCCACCCAAGCCCATCATTCCCCCAAAAACATCCAATCAAAACTTTGAGATAGCCATTTTGTTCAGTGTAGTTGATTTCCAGATAGAAAATATGTTTTTGAGGAGGACACTCCGCCACATATATAATGTTATTGTTATAAGTTATGCTCTGGGGGCACATAAGCTTTTTATTAAAATCTTTCTCGTAGAAACTTGAAAAAGGGCTCATTCGATTTGAAATTCAAAGGGCTAGTACCTTTTTCAATAGTCGAAAGTGATTTGAGGGCAACTAACCCCCCTCTCACGCCCACCTTTTCCTCCAAACACATTTGGGGCAAGGGTTGTAAGTTATGCCCTGGGTGCATATAAAGTTTTTATTGAAAGCGTCGTCGTAGAAACTTCAAAAGGGCTCATTCAATTGGAAATTGAAAGGGCAAGTGCCTTTTTTAATAGTTGAAAGTGATTGGATAGCAACTAACGCCCCTCTCATGCCCACCATTTCATAGGCCGCGCAATCGCGCAGCCTAAGGAAAGAACGATGTTGGCATAATGTTTTGTTTTTTTTTCATACCAGGGCACTTCGTATCGAAGTTGTCATAGAACCTTCGAAAAGGGCGCATTCGATTGGAATTTGGAGTGGCTAGTGCCCTTTTTAATAGTCAAAAGTTATTGGGGGGCAACTAGCCCCCCCCCCACCCATCATTCCCCTAAACACATCCAATCAAAATTTTGAGATAGCCATTTTATTTAATGTAGTTTTAAGTTCTGGAAATTAGGTCTTAGAGGATGACAACCCCCCCCACAGCCCTTAGGGCAAGGGTTGTAAGTTATGGCCAGGGGGCATATAAGGTTTTTATAGGACGCGTTGTCGTAGAAACTTCAAAAAGGGCTCAGCCGATTGGGAATCGAATTGGCTAGTGCCTTTTTTAATAGTCGAAAGTGATTGGAAGGCAACTAACATCCCTTCCACGCCACCATTTCCCCAAACACACTCAATAAAAAATTTGAGATAGCCATTTTGTTCCTCGTAGTTCAAAGTTCAGGAAATTATACCATTGAGCAGGACACTCCCCCACAGTCTACAGGGCAAGGGTTATAAGTTATGCCTTGGGGGCATACAAGGTTTTTTTTTTATTGAAATCTTTGTCGTAGAAACTTGAAAAAGGGCTCATTCGATTGGAAATTCATAGGGCTAGTGCCCTTTTCAATAGTCGAAAGTGATTTGAGAACAACTAACCCCCCTCTCACGCCAACATAACCGAGTCAAACTCAAAACGAGCAGAAATTAACATAAGTTGGGCTCAAAACCAATATGCCTTCACAAGGCCAGAAAAAAATTTGCACTTTACTGAAAAAAATACAAATGAATGTGCATTGTCACTTTAATATACATTTACTGATATTTAGTAATCAAAATGTTAATATTATTTGATTTATTAAAGTTATAAAAGCAAAAACATTTATATTTTTTTTCAGTGAAGTGCAAATTTTGTTCTGGGCTTGGGAAGGCATACGGATTTTGAGCCCAACTTATGTTAATATCTGCTCGTTGAGTTTGACTCGGTTATTTATTGTAATTTCTGTTCGTTTTGGGTTTCATTTATTTATCGATGCTGATTTGTGGTAGTTTCACGCTTTTTTTTTAAATAGGTAGATTGGTAGATTATTCGATTTTATTTTTGCTCATTTCTTGTTTAATGGAGTTCTTTACTTTTCTTTGAAAAACTTATTTTGTGGAAAAAAGTTTTTTAATTAATCAATTTAAAATAATCATTATACATTTGTTTATAAGTGGTGAGCGATATTAGCTCATGTTGTGATATAGTACCAACCGCAGCTTCGGTAAATTAAATTTTAGTAAGTAACTGCCAAGACTCATAAAAAAAACTTTTGAATTTTAAATTCATAGAAGAAAATTACGAAAAAAGAAATACTGCTTCCTTAATCGAAACCATGCGAACATTTACTTCAATGAGGGCGTGACCTTATTTGGTTGTCTAGTCTAAAGTCATCATAAAACACACATAATAGTTAAAAGCAGGCAAGTTTCTCGTTATGAAGCGTAAAAACGGAACAAATCATAGAAAAAAAATACTCCACACAACAGAATTTACGAATTAATGAAAACAAAGCATACTATAATTGATAGCACCAGGGACGTAATTTGCTATGGAGCGCGGGAGGAGGGGGGGGGCAACAGTCCCCTCCTGACCCTAGTTTGCTCCCAGGTGAAATGTACTTTCTGCAAACAATCTAGTCAAAACTAAGATAAGCCTGCATAATTCAAGCATCCAGAGAAAGAGGTCAGTTTTCTTCAGTATATTTTTGCATTTATGGTACAATATGGCTCATTTTCTATTTTTCACTGTCTTTTCACTTGATTTGGGAAAATTGGCTCCATCTTTAACCCCCCCCCCCCAAGATTTTGACGAAATTACGCCACTACATAGCAGGAAAATTAAATAACAGGCCTACATATAAATGACCAGTTTTTTTTTCAAAAATAACCCATCAGATATACAGTCGGAAAGTCAGTTACGCAACCACATTATTATTATATTTGTTTCCAACAGAAACTTTGTTTATTTAAAGCAATATCATCACTGAGTGTAGCTTACGAAACCATGCTATTATTGTATTTGTTTCCAACGGGTATGGGTTTATTTAAAGCCATAACATCATTGAAAACCAATTACGAAACCATGGTAATATTGAATCCGGGAAGGCACCAGGACATCGACACGTCAGGACCACTACCGTCAGGTCATCGACAAAATCCGTCATAACATCGACAAAAAATCCGTCAGAACATCGACACGTCAGGACATCGACAGTCACAACATCTACACGTCAGGACATCGCGGTGACTAACAAGCACATTGTTAAATGTTTTTAGCATGGGGCCAGTAAATAATTTCATAGTGATGATCTACCCTCCCTCCCTGGCCATCCATGCTCCCAAGTGTCCAACCCTGCCTTTTTCGGAGGAGAGGGAGCTCAATGTCCCTTGACTCTCCATGCGACCCTACCCCTGACCAGTGACATTCTATGGGGGCCCCTGGCCCTACTAGGTCCGAAAACTCCCAGTGGTTAATGACGTTCTCCCACACTATACCTCTCTGCCCATATGAAGTTAGACCCCTGATTACCTTCATGACCACTGGCCAAGCCATGGTCCTCCTTGGCCTCAACTACCACCCCCCCCCAAAAAAAATCCCACTTTTACAGAAGTTTTCACACACTATACCCACGCTTATAACCCCTGGGCCATTCACTAGCCTTCCATTGCCCATGGACCTCGATTCCCCCCTCGCAAAAAACAACTAAATATTCTCTCTTTCTTGCAGTACAGTTCTGGTCAAGGACCGGATAAACGCCAGAAAAGATCGAGTTTTACCGTCAACATTGATGAGGAAGCCACAACCTCAGGTCATCAAATTGCAACGTAAGATTTACTTGCGCGTTCGGGTAAGTGGAAACCTTGATTGGGTCGACAACCATCTTAGTCCCAATCACTCCAGGGAGTGCTTGCTGAACTGAAAAGTTATAACCTCCATGCATTTCCCTCATATACAATGAAGAGGAGGAGATTTGAAGCACTAAAAAGCAGCGCAAGTTCACCCCAGAGTTTTTTTGTGCCTGAATTTAAACTTCAAAACTCTGCCTAGACCATTTAAGTATTTAAAGATTTGTTTTTGGGACCTCTTTAATTCTTACGTCGAGCACAGCATCCGGACCGAACCCGTTGATTTACTACACATTTATGTTGAAAAAATTCGAACCAATTAGAATCCCAAATTAAAGATTGGGGTGGAAAATATGGGGTAAAAGCCTCCATGTCTCAAAAAACTTTCTATATTAATGAAAAGTCGGGTGAAGTGTTTTCTGTCTATATATTGACTGAAACTCAAACTCTTTACACCGACTTACACGATTTTAAGGGTGCATATTTGAGCTGGGCTGATGGTTTAGTAGCAAAACTGGATGATTATATATAACGGAAAAGTGGATTAGCAGATTTACATACTGAAAATTTAAGTTTAAATGTGATTAAATTTCAAAATAACTTATTTTAAGTGGGAGGAGTAAGAAATTGTTAATGTATAATTCAGATTTTTAAGTGGTTGTAAAAGTGTAAAAAGGTTTTTGTTTCGGTACTGGAATGCAATTCTTCAAACATACCTTTCTAGTTCCTGAACACGTTTAATAGGTAAAGCTACAAAGACACAATTGTACGATTTTGCAATTAATTGAGGGCTAGAGGTTTACTAAAGTTGATTTCAAATGTTTAACAGGTAAATTTCTGGTGACACCAAAAGAAATAAATAATTTTGAGTGGGCTAATAGATATTTTGGCATTGGTGGTATCGTGCTTCAGTATGATTGTGAATTTAAAGATGGCGAGTGTAAAATGCAAAGGGGATTTTATACTCAGAGATATCAACTAAATCTGTTAAGCACTAGGCATGGCTTCTTTACGAATCTCCCGAAGAGCCGGATTCAATTGGCCTTTTTTTGTATCACAGACATCAGTAGAATCTTAAGCGAGGGGAAAGAAAATCAAAGAGGAACATGCTTCTATTGTTAAATGTGTCTTTCAAGTTTTCGGAATGAATTAAAATTAAAACATCATTTCAGGCATTGCAAGCATCACGGCTATCAGTCTGTGGAGGCAGTTTCAGGGAAAAGAACTATCCTTAAATTTAAAAACCTTCAAAGTTCACTTCTTCAAAATGACAAGGTAGGTCTTGACTGCGAAGCTAAACTAGTGTGTGGCCCGCCAAATTCCAAACTTGTTAATGAGCATTAAGCAATTGCAGTCTCTCTTGCCTATGCCCAAAGAGACTTGATTATTACCATGAAATTGGTTGAGGTATTTCAGACAATGGAAGGGATATATTGCAGCCTTGACAGTACTTTTTTTAAGCTGCAAATAAGTTCATTTTAAGATTGCATCAAACATGCTATTCTATGCCCATTTCACCAGAGGTTGATGTAGCAATTACGACTGAGTTAATGTGTTGGGTTTGCCATGGGGAAACTATTAATGGAAAAGATGCGGTGTGTAACCATGATCACCTTCTTGACCTTCATTCGTCGGGAGGTAATTGTCGGGGTAGGCCCACAAATCATGTAAATTAAACGTTAAGCGACAATACTTTCTATCGGTTTATATACCCAATTTCAACTATGGTCTGAAATTCATACTACCAGAGGTGGCACTACTACAGAGCGGTGAAGTTGTAGAGAGCGCAAAGGTAAAGGACAGCTGCTAGTTTTCGATTTTATATGAAAATATATTGAAAATGGTAAAGAACACTTGAACAAAACCCATTTTTTAGATTCCTTTAGCTTCTTCCCCAAATCCCTTAGTGCATTGATTCAAGACCAAAAAAATGATGATTTTAATCAATTCCCCCCTCCTTAAGCAACGCTTTCCCGATGATGATATGTATGGTTTATGAAAATGTAAAGGCGCTTATCCTTACGAAAATTACAATTGTACTTCAAAGTCTCGTGAAACAAATTCCCCCCCCCCCTCTAATCGTTTCATGATTCACTTCACGAGCGTCAATTTATCTCTGCCGAGTAGGAATTTGCTAAGAAAAAGTTCGGGAATAGGAAGGGTGTAAAAATGGTGCAAAGTATAGTAAACTGCAAGTGATGTATGGATATTCTTGGACACTGTGCAACAAGGATAAAATCTATCAGGAATTTGGGTTGGATTTGGGATATTATTTTTCTACTTCTCATCTGGTGATGGACTCGATATTTAAAATTAGCAATGAAAGCAAACGGTTGACAGCGGAAATTGTTCAACACCACTTATCCTTACGAATATTACAATTGTACTTCAAAGTTTCGTGAGAAGAATTACTCCCGTCACCCTCTAATCGTTTCAAGATTCACTTCACGAGCGTCAATTTATGTCTGCCGAGTAAGAATTAGCTAAGTAAAAGTTTGGGGAAATGGAGGGTGTAAAAATGAGGGGAATATTGTAAACTGTACTTGGCAAGTGATGTAGGGATATTCTTGGACACTGTATAACCCGGACAAAATCTATCAGGAATTTGGGTTGGATTTGGGATATTGTTTTTCTACTTCTCATCTTGTGAAGGACTTGATACTTAAAATCAGCAATGAAAGCAAATGGTTGACAGCGCAAATTATTCAACACCTATTGGTAGAGATACCAATGAGGGGCGGGTATATTTTTCATGAGGACCGTTACTGGAAACAAACCCAACTGGACCTGTCGGCTAAAAAGAGGTGGTGGTGGTGTGTAGCTTTTCCAGGCAGGATATGCGACTCTGGACTTGTTGATATGGAAACAATAACAAATATTCAAAAGACAAAACAATAAAAGAAGCTGCAGGATTTTTAGTGAAAGGTTTTTCCTTAGGTGAAATCCTGTCGTGAACCGTCCTGTGCTCAAACGTGAACACAAATACACTTACCAATTATGGGGGTACCTTAATGTCTTAGACCAATAAATTTGATTTTTAATTTCTTTTGTTGACGAAGCGATTTTTAAATTACCGAGGTCAACCGTGACACAGAATTCTGGAAAAATATGTTGCCAAGTACATGTAAAATAGATGTAAAACTGAAGTGTAAAAACTGATAGGGGAAATGATAATTTCTAGGGATAATAAAAAAAAATGTGCTTTGGTCTATTTAGAAAAGCTAAGGTACTCTAAAGGTTAGATAAAAGGTTGGGTAAGGTCAGATAAAAATAAGAATTAGTTTTCGTCAGTTCTCCGTTTTTTCACAGATATCTTTTTTCATTTAAGGTTAGATAAGAGGTTGGGTAAGGTCAGATAAAAATAAGAATTAGTTTTCGTCAGTTCTCCATTTTTTCACAGATATCTTTTTTCATTTACTTTCGAATCAGCCTCTATTACCTCAGGACACTCAAGAACGTCCGTATTTCGTAGCGTCTTTTATACTGTATACGTCACGTGTTGTAATACTTATGATTTAGTGTTTGATGAGTATTTGTATCCCACCTCCTTTTCGGGCCGTAGAGCCTTTGTGGGGATTAATAAATTATGTTTGCTTGATGATATTTGTGTTTTACGTAGAAAATATATTTTGTCTTTTTCTAAAATCCGAGAAAATGGAAGCGAAACGTTTTTTTAAGCTTTGCGTTTGCCGTTTAGTAGGCCAGAAAAATACGCCTTGAAAGGAGGGTTACTGGAAAATGTGTAAGCTTCAGAGGAAACATTGTAAATTTCCGAAAAAAATTTTGTCTGGTCACTATCCAACTACAGACCGCTGATAATGATGAACAAAAAACAAAAGTTTTTTACGGATTCTGTAGTATTGCTCATTTCCTAATGAGTATTATATTCTCCCCTCGTCTCCCCAGATATAAATTTTAATCAGAGGGCAAGACGCTTTAAAAACGAATGAATTTCATTAGTTGGCAGGAATATGCTGAGGGAGAATATGCTTTAAATAAGATAGAGGGGCTATATCATCAGCAAAATCAGAGTTATTAAGTTAGCGATTTTGATTCAGCTAGATTTTTGCTGTGAAATTGCATACAAAAAAGACCTTGAATTAAAGCTTCAGAGAGAATTTGAACATGTAAGAAATACCTGGAGACAACGGTTGCATGAGAAAATTTAATATAAAACAAAGACTTAGAGATAAAGCTTGCGTGAGAAAACTGAATATAACAAAGAAAGACATGAAGATAAAGTTTTCGTGCGTGATTTTGACAATGTGAAAGATGAGCATGGCGAGGTATTCAATGGTTGTGGTTGAAAACAGAACTAAAAACCAAATAATGCTAATGACACTTTGAGAAAGAAAGGCCAAGAGTTTTACAATAGGCAGATGCTCAGTTAAAAAAAAAAAAACATTGTCACAAGTCAGTAAAGGGCCCAATAAATAAAATCCGGTACCAGCAATTTTAGAAGGAAAATAATCAAATAATGCTAATAAATACTTGGACTAATTAAAATTGTACTAAAGAGTTGGGAAATAATACGTTCCTTCGATGGTCGCAAAAAAATAATAAGGTTTTAAGAGGAAGAAAAATATACCTCCTTCCTTTTTTATTCCTATGTCTTTTCTCTGTTCTAGAGTTAATTTTTTTTAATATCACTTTGCAATTCTTCACAGCTTACATCTTATTTTCTGTCCTTCACTGCTTCTAATCTCTCCTAAGTTTTGTTATAAAACAGGTTATCATTATAAGACAAAATTCAGTGAGAAAAATTTCTATATTAATATCATAAATTTTATACCAATATTTGATATCTGATATCATAATAGATTAGCAGCTTGAACTCAAATTCCTTGAAGCTTGACAATCACAAAGAGTAAACAGCACAATAGGTATTGATATAGCTGATAAAACTGATAATTATACTGATAATTATACTGATAAAACTGATATCAGCTGATATAGCTGATAATTTATATAGCTGGATAAAACAAAATCTTAAGCTTTAACTACATTCTGGAAAAACAGCAAGAGCATATTTTCAGATTGACGATAAAAATTATCAATTTTAACTCGTTTTTATGAATTTACTTTTTAATCTTTATTTCCAGTGGCTTGTGAATAAACTACAACACCAAGTTGATGAAAACTCAAAAATTGTAAAATACTGGTAACGAATAGGGAAATTCAATCACCAAAATACACACATGATATTGAGGAACAGTTTTAGAAAGAAGTCCAAGGCCGCGAAGCTTCGAAGCAAAACGACCAAAGACTAGAACGTGGTAAAGATAAATTCGGGCTTGAAAAATATGATTGCTTTACCCAATATTGCTCACCTGATATTGGCAACCTCTGCAGCAACTTTTTAGAGAAATGACCAAAAAGCCGGAAGTGCTGAGATTTATTTGAAATTTGATAGACAGGTGCCTACACCCAGAGAACCTAATCTCATCAGATGGCTTAAATTTACAGCATATGTACGATCAGGCTTCCAAAATTTACGGTTCGGAGTTTCCTTGACTTGTGAAACTTTAAAGCCAGCCAGATCCTCGACCGATAAAAAAATCCAATAATCTAAAATTTATTCCGGTGAGTCTAGTTGACTGTAGCTACTTATCCATCAATTTTCAAGAGGATACAGGTATTTTCCAGAGGAAAGTCGGTGGCACTCGGAAATGACAAAAGCTTCTCAAAATCCATTCCCTCTATCCCCTTACCCAAAGTTCCTTGTCAAATAAGCTTCAATCAAATCTTAGCAAGCTTTTATATAGCTGGGAGAAGGAGGGAATGTTCGCGTTCACAAATCCTGATTATAATATGAGGTTGACTCAAGGTAGTAAAAAAAAAAGTCAAATTTCAACCCGATCGTAGAAGAGAAGACCTGTTTATCTGTAAACTATCAACTTTCATCTAAAACTTAGCGAAAGCATGAGGGGCTGAGGATGTTGAAGGGGTTACTGGCATGCTCCCTTTATTAGGAAGAGTATACATATGTGCTTTATTTAGAAAAGCAAAATTACTGGATAAATTTATATTCTCAAAGCATTATTTTGCGAAAGTTTGATTTAAAAAGTGTTTGATGGGGTGATAACCCTTTTAACATTTAGAGTAATTCTGGATTTTAAATTAAAAGCGAGTGGAAATTACATAAGAAGTTTCTTTCACGCAAAAATTAAAGAGCGACATTAAAATTAAAACAAACAAAAACTATTTCGTTTATCAAGGAACCCGCTCCCACATTCCCCCTCTGCTCTTTACACTAAAGGCTAAATTTTTGTCACCAATGCTTAAGGAACGACAATGCTTTAAAAGCACAAGGTCAATTAGAATGGATAAAAAAAATTACTCTCTTTTAATCTCTCTGGACGTAATGATGGGAAATATCGCCAAGGAGTCGGCTTTCATCTGTCTAGGAGGGCTACAAAATCTCTGATTTCTGCAACTCCCATATCCAAGCGACTTATTATGATCCGGCTGAAAGGATCACCTGTCAATATCATAGTAATCCAAGTTTATACCCCTGACTCCAGTAAAGACAATGAGGAGTCTGAAACTTTTTATCTCCAGCTTCGAAGCCAAGTCGATTCCGTCCCTACAAAGGATGTAGTCTTTGTCATTGGTGACTTTAATACCATTGCTGGCAAGGACCACGCAAGCCCTGAAGATATGATGGACAAGCTAGGCAAAGGGCAACTAAACAAAAGAGGGGAACGCCAAATAGAACTCTGCCGAGACAGTCCTTTAGTCATCACAAAACAGTCTTCAAGCACAGACCCCGACGTAAAACTACCTGGAACTGCCATGACAGAAGAACTCAAAATTTCATTGACTACATTCTTGTGTCTATACGTTGGAAGTCGTCTGTCACTGATAGGGCCATACTAGCTAATGGGGAGTTTGACAGTGAACATTCTTGTAATGTCTAATTTAGAATGAGACTTCAAACAGCCTTAAAGCTGCCTAGAAAGCTCTCCAAATTTCGAGTGATCTCCTCAAACTTCCCACTACCTCTGCATAAGAGTGACATTAACAACCTGGTGACTAGCACAACGCAAATGTTCTGTGATGTTGCCCTCTCCACACTGGGTGTCCAGATGGATAACCAGAAGCACTGAATCGAAGATGAGATCATTTAACTCTGCGACGAAAAGCGCAAAGTCGCCAACAAACTTGACAGAGAAAGAAGAGACAAATACAAGCAACTCAAAAGGGCTTTATAGAAAGTAATAAGCTGCACTAAACGTACCTTTGTTAAAAAAACATGTGAGCAGCATGAAACGGCTTTTAAGAAAGGAGACTCACACTTCATGTACAGAAGAGATAGGGAACTGGCAAAAAAGAAGCATTTTGGGGCTTGCTCCTTCCTTGACGAACACGGAAACAGTATACAATCCCCAGATGTAATCCGACCTATATGGAAGGAACACGTTGACAACAAACTAAATTCAACCATCCTCCCTGACCCTTATGTGTTATCCAGTTTCCCAGTAATTGCTACTGATCCAAGCCCCCCCCCCCCTGCTTTGAAATTGAAGGAGCCATCAGAGATCTCAAGACCAACAGAGCTGCTGGTCCTGATGGAATACAGCCTGAACTTCAGAAACATAATGGTGAATCTGTCGATGATGTTAATCATCGATGATGAAAACAACACCTAATCTAAAGTTGTTATGTCAAAAAAAAAATGATGTTAATCATAAAATTACCACAACTGCCTGGGAAGTAGTAAGCCAAAGTAGTCCCTATCCATAAGAAAGGCTGAAAACCAGTCTGTGACAACTACCGGCCCATCTGTCTGACCAGCCATGCTGCTAAAATAATGAAAAGTCATGTTAGGGTGCATCCGAGCAATAAGCTGAGCAGCTAGCCCATAATACCAAGCGGGTTTTAAACCTAATAGGTCAACAGTAGATCAGATTTTCACAGACCATCATTGTATGGAAAAATATCTTAAACGAAACTGAGTATCTATCAGCTGTTAATACTTTTCAAACAGAGCTTTGACCTCGTTTTAACAAAAGGCCTATGGCACATTCTCTTCACTTTGGAATTCCACCTAATTTAGTCTCTCTCATAAGGGAAATGTACACGAAGTTCAGAAGCCGTGTTATGACTAGAGAAAGCCTTACCAAAAGCTTTGCAACATCAACCAGTGATTTACAAGGTCTTCAATCTCTTTTAACTACAGTCCTGTCAGTGACTGATAGCCCATCTGGTGCCCTCATAGGAGGAGTAATGATAGACAAACTTACTTATGCCGACAATATAGCCCTAATTTCTGATTCCCTCTATAATCTTCAATCCTGGACTGGCAATCATCCAGTCCACAATTCAATCCTGGACTTCAATCATCCACACAGCATCCAACGTTTTTGGAATGACCATTAACACCTCAAAAACGATGGCTATGCATGGCTCATGTAAAACTGATTCCCAGGCATGATCTAGCCTCCAGCTTCAACATGATAAGATAGGGTGGGTCGATATATTTACCTAACTTGATAACTTACTCACATCCAACCATAACTACTCAAAAGATATTGAGTGGAAAAGAGACGTCAAGCACTTGCGAATTCCAACTTGAAAAGTCTGATGCCCATCCTGAGGAGGAAGAACTTACCAATACCGCTTATAGCGAGGCTATTTAACTCGCTTATCATTTCTATCGCCATTTATACCTGTGAATCCTGGACTGTAAAAATAGATGATAAGTATTGTCTTGCTGCCCTTGAAACAAAATCCCTGCGACGTATTGCTGGTATTACTTATACTGATAGAATTTCCAACATTAAGCTTCTCGGTTTTCTTAATGTCAAACTCACCATAATAGACAAAATAAAACTGCAGCAGCTTATATGGCTAGGGCATATACAACGTATGGATAGCACTCGTCTCCCGAAGATAGCCTTTGAAGTACGCGGTTCTCGACCTAGAGGGGGGCCCCCAAAGAGGTGGAAGGACAACTTTTCGTTGCTTAGCCTATCGCACCTTCTCCACCTTGCAGAAGATAGAAGTATATAGAGGAATTAGATCAATAGAATGGTGAAAAAAGAGACCCCAAAACGACCTCCAAGGACGGATGGGACTTAAGTCAAGTAAGTCAAGAGGAAAAAATTTGAAATGTCTCAAAAATGGAAAACCTTGTTCCTGTGCATTTGCTTTAAACAGTAAATTTTCAGTTCAAAAGTTTTAAAAGCTAATTGGTAAACAGAACCCTTGCAATCACCCATTAACCACATTTGTTCCACTAAGAAATTGTGTCAGCATCAGCATTGGGTTAAGGAGGGGGCAGCCCACCTCATATACAGATCATACTCATTTGAATTTGTATTTATTTAATTGTCTTTCTCTGCCTAAGGTTTCTTTTTGCACTGAACTGAATTGAAACTGAGCAGTCAAGCATTACAAAAATTTAAGCACTGATTTTTCACTAAGATTGCAAACCTAAGTTAATACATCTTTTAACCTTTAAACATTGTAACACGATTGAAAAAAAAAATTCCTTACTCTCTTTCTTGGTAGCAAATTGGCATACTGTGTAGAAATACTTCCATTATATTCGCGCGTTCTTGGTGCTTGGGATTTGCATTCACGTAAATAAGGATGAAAATGTGACATATTTTGACTCTGAAAAAGAAAAGATATTTGAATAATAAATTCACATAAAAAAGGATCAGCTAACATTTATCCAATGGGCTTTAACTCAAAACTGGGGAACCTCCCCACCCCAACCCAACACACTTTTGTCCAATGATTCTTGTGCTCTGCCTTTTGATCATACTGAGCGCAAGATTTCTGAACTAGTAAAGGACGTCATATTTGTAATGCCTTATTTCTTTTACTGATAGGACAAAAGCTCACAGAACAATCCAGGGAGACTCATCCAATTACACATTTTGATATCTAGTACCATTTTTAAGTGACAGAATCCATCAGAGGGCATTCAAACACATTTTGTTTTTCCAGGCGCATCTGTAGTTTTTGCTTTCAAGGCTACAGAGCAGGTTCTCAGGCACCAGAGCCCCAAACCTATGTTTGAGATATACTAATCCAATCTGACTTTTTTGACACTTGGAACATAGTTTTGTTACTATAATATTACCTGCCATTTTAACTTAATTTTATCCATAAAAAGACAGTGTGGCTAAATTTTAGAGAAGATCAGATTTATTTTGATGCATTGGTGCTGATCTCAACTTTTTTGCGAAAATATAACCAAGTAATGACAGTTTGAACAATACATAGCTAAAAATTGTTGAGCGCTCATTTTGTGTTGAAAACAGGAAACTGATTGAACTGAATATCCTTTTCTTATCTGGGTGTATTGGATATAGTGTCTATGTTTTTCATTGTCAAAATATAGCAATGGCTTCAAGAGATAGTGTTCCACGTCACAACTAAGCAGAATTATCCTGTTTTGAAGGAAAATTTTGACAATGGTTCCAAAATTGCACTGTCAAATCATTGGTGCCTTTACCCTAGTCAAATAAAATAATAAATTAAATTAATAATCCTAATTTTGGAATTTGAAGAAATAGAATACATAGGTCAGATTTAATATACCAGATGTCCAAAGCATTTTCATGAGCATTAACTTCCTGGATATAGTGCAAGATGTGGGATAAGAAATTGAGATAAGAGCTCAAAATTCTGGTTTTTAGAAATTGTGCTTTTTGAAGTTTATTGATACATGGCACCACTGCACTACATTAATTTGGGAAAAGCCAGTTTGCTTTGACTGTTCTATTTATTTGAGTGTCTGACATAATAAAAATCATTAGGCCCATTCTTTTGCACTAAGATCTTACATCTAAGATCTCACATCTTTCTGCAAAGATTTCCATTCTTTTAACTCATCTTTGTTCTAAGATCTTACAGCTCACTAATAGGCCCGTTCTTTTGCACTAAGATCTTACATCTTTCTGCAAAAGATTTCTGTTCTTTCAACTCATCTTTGTTCTAAGATCTTCCAGTTCACTGATGTTAGCAAAAAGTGTGAAAGACGCCATCTTTCTGCCCTATAGAACAATGATGAGAGAACTTTGATGATATACTCATTATTGTTCTCAGACCACTGCTCAGAGCAGAGTGACGAAAGACGTTTGCAAAAGAACATCATACGATGTAAGATCTTAGTGCTAAGATTTCACTTTTAAGCATTCTTTGTCAAAAGATGTAAGATTAGCACATAGATGAGTAAAAGAACAGCCCTGATGTTAGCAAAAAGTGAGAAAGACGCCATCTTTCTGCCATATAGAACAATGATGAGAGAACTTTGATGATATACCCATCATAGATAAGTAAAAGAATGGCCGTATATTAGAAGTCATATTTTTATTATATTCTTTAAGCAATATATTACCTTAATCACACTTGCCAGCAATATGGATGAGTCCAGTGTACGCCAGTTACTGATGATAGGGCTGCAGGACATATATATGATATTTTGCTCATTCATGACTTGGCAGAACTTTTGCCAAATTCTAACAACCTTAGTTTACCTACCACTAGTTCAGGTCTTCCAAATTGGCAAGCTAGAGCATTAAATTTGGTTGGTCAAGAGCATGTGAATATACCATCTATAAAGTTCAATTTCAAGCATCTAGGCCTACACAAGGGTTGCCTATAAATCTCATTAAGTTAATATCCTCACAAAAGCCTGAAAAATTGGGGAAGCTATAGTCCTTGTCGACAGGGAAATTCAAATCAAAGAAGCAATGAAGAAACTTGACCAAATATCAATAAATATCACTGGAAGCCAAAATAATCCTGAAGGTGATAAAGGGAAGAAAGATGTGGGATTCAGAGATGAGAGTTACAGTTATAGGTCTAAAAATAACTCCCAAGAAAGAAGAGAAAAAGATGAACAGCAAAATGACATAAAAAGATTCCAAAAGGGGGAGAATTCTAGTACAAATAGGAATAGCCCAGATAGATATAGAGACAACTTTAGACCCACATGGGAACAGCAGCCTGATAGTCAAAACAGGCTAAGTAGAAAAAACATAAATAGCAATTATTTTGGTAAGCCAAATCATTATTCATCAGAACATCATAACAAGATTCAAAATGAAGGCTTAAGCTACACTAGTGAAAACAAATTTTGACCACAGTGTGTACAAAATTTTGAAAGACATATGCCAACTAAAATTTAAAAGATCTAAAAATCATCTGGAAACAACAAAAGGGTCTATGGCCAGTATGAGGTACAAGGGGGATTACTTCCCATTTCATATATTTAGTAAGATATTGTATATATGCCCATTTGATACCCTGTATATCCATAATGTTATTTAATCTAGTTGAACCTTCCCTCAACACTTTTGAAATTTTTCATCTTAGTATTAGTACTAGTTACAAAAGAAGTAGTATTTGGAGCAGTTGTAGCAGTAGGCCTAGTAGCAGCAGTGGTAGTAGTATTGGAAGGAGCATGCACATGTTGTCATTTGGTCAATTAATCTTCCACCTTAAGCATTCTCTAAAAGTTCTAACTTAATTCCATAATCCATTCCTGAGATACATCCTATTGACAATCTACAGGCACATTGTGTGTTCTGATTTAGTTCAAATTTATGCTCTATATTCTCTCAAATTTTTACTTTCATATTCTCAGTATTAATAGTACTAGTATTATAGTAGTAGTAGGGGCAGCAGTAGCAGCAGTATTTTTTATTAGTAGTAGTAGTAGTAATAGCAGTAGCAGCAGCATTAATACTGCTAGTAGTATGAACATGTTACCTTTTGGCCAGTTGAAATTCCCTCTCACAATGCCCTGGAATTTTCAGCTTGATATTGTAAGCCAATCCAAAGATATTGCTGATATACCCTGTTGACAATATGTATCTACATAGCACATTTTGATTTAGTTCAACTTTCCCCTTGACATTTCCCCAGATTTTAACTTCAATATCCTCAGCCTTGGTAGTACTCACTACAGAAGCAGTAATGGTACCGGTAGTATTAGTAGTAGTATTGCATAAATAGGGTCATTTTAGTCAATTGATCATCCCCCTTAACAGTTCCTAAAAGTTACAAATTAATATACTCTATAGTTCCTAAGTTATGCCCTTTTGACAACCTGTATGTACATAATGTGCTTTGATTTAGTACAAAGATTCCCCTCAATATTCTCTAAAAAGTTCACCTGAATGCCCTTTGTCTTTTTGGACACTAAAGGTCAAACATGCTGACCTTTCTCAAAAGCAAACACTTTAAGATTTATTGCAAAAAGCCTACAGGCCATAGCAATATAAAATACAGCCTTTGAACAAAGCTAAAGGAACAAAATAAATATTACAAACCCAGAAGAAAAACACAACAAGGTCCAACATTTTAACCATCAAAAATACTAAAATTCAATTCCTAAGAGCCATAGCAAGCTATCCCCCAAAAATGATTCCCTATGTTTAATTCCTAAATAAAGAAACTTACGCAACTGTTTCCTCAATTAACCAGCATTCACTCCAAAACATGGGTCCAAAATATTCATTCTATAACTCAGACATCTATTCACACTTAGATACAAAATGAAAGAAATCCACACACACAGTAGGACAAAAGTAAGGGCTGGCCACCAACTTAAACTTCCTGAAACATTTCTTTCTCTAACCTAAATCAAAACTATCCCCTCTTACCAACAACAAATTTTTCAAATCCTCTCTATCCAACCCAAATCAAAAGAAACATCTTCCCCTTATACATTTTAGCTTGGGATTAATACCTCTGGGACACAGATTGGTCCTTCTGGGCTTGCCACTCTTGGATTTCCTGGTCATTTAGGATCTACTGGACTTCCTTCCATACTGACATACTTTCATTCACAATATATGTAAACAAGGGGCAATTTGCATAGGGTAGAGGGACCAATGATTTGACAGTACAATTTTGGAATCCCTGTCAAAAGTTCCCATTGAAACAGAATAACTCCACTTAGCCATGACGTGGAGCGCCATCTCTTGAAGCCGTTTTTGTATTCCAATGATAGGAAACATTGACACAATATCTGGTACACTCAGATACAAAAAGAACATTTAATTCAGTCAGTTTCCTGTTTTTCACAAGAAAGGAGCTCCTGACAATTTTTCAGGTATGAAAGGTTCATACTGCTGTAACTTGGTTATTTATTGCAGAATAAATTGGGATTAGCACCAATGCATCAAGATACATCAGATTTTATCTGAATTCTAGTCATATTAACTTTTTCTTGTAAAAATTAAATTAAAATGGCAACAAATATTACATTGTCAAAACTACATTCCAGGTGTCAAAAATTCTTGTTTAATGTAGTGGAATACCAGATGCAATAAAAATGTTCCTTTAGTCAAATTCAAACACAAATAATAGCTTCAATAAATTGATTTATTTCTTTTCCAAATATCTTGTAGTAACCTTGTCAAAACTTTCAACAGACAGCAACAGGCCCTGTCAAAATATAGGTGACTCTGTCAAAACTTCACTGAACATGTAAAACAAATGGGAAATAATTGGTATCAAAATTCCAGGGTCCACTGACAAAAATATAGCTGTCAATTTTATGGATGTCCGCTACTGCCAAAAATTGCAGAGGTTCACATGGAAGTCATTTTTCCCTTTTCTTAGCACTTATTAATGAAACTAAAAAAAAAAATTCTCAAATTTGGGTCAGAAGTTGAACTGCAGCTTGACAAATACTATGTCATTTTCTTTAGTGACAAAAAAAGTGAAGTGCCATATTTTGTTGGTAGGATTCTGGACTTTCTCGACATAGGACAGTCAAAACTAAAATTTTTCAAGTGGATTAGAATCACAGATCACACTTTGAAATGGCCAAATGTTGATGACATTTACACTGTTGACAATAAATAAATATTTGCTAGGCCAGTAAAACTGACAGGAAGTGGGTCATTCCACATAGCATTTGGAGATGCTATTCCTGTTGCATATATGCAACACTTAAAAAAAAGAAGATGTGATGTAGGTCACAATATCACACTCCTTATGATTAGCCAATTTTGCTTATACTAAACACTACATATTTGAAACAGTTTTGTTAGCTTTATTACTTCTACTTTTTGAACAGTGTTTTACACTTTTATACATTAAATGAAGTTGAAGAAAAACAAAGAAACAAGAATATACATGTTGAATACACCAGGTTCTGTCCCCAGCTATTCCCAAAGTATTTTGACATGTGTCAAATACACCAGGTTCTGCCCACAGGTGGTCCCCAAGTATTTTGACACCTGTCAAATTGGGTTCTGACTAGCATAGAAAACAGGTAGCTTTTTTGTTGTGTTGAATTTGTAGGTGAAAATACTCCAATTTCAGAAAATCAGAGTTTTGTACCCTTTGCAGATAAAACTTAAACTTCTCATCAAACATTTAGATTCCTAGATGTTTTTCCTACATACTGAAACTCTTTTCAAACCAAAAGTCTTTAAATTAGGACTTCTGGAGTAGAAAAACTTTTTTTTACAGAAATTGTCAAATCATTGGTACCTTTACCCTAGCTTACAGCCCTTGCCCTGAGAGCTGAGGTGGGTTAGCTCAAAAGACATAATTACTGGATTTTTCAACTATCTTGAACAAAATGGGTAACTCAAAATTTTGATTAGATGTATTTGGGGGATAGATGGGTGTTAGAGGGGGAGAGTTAATTTTGATTGCCCTCTAACCTTTTCCATATGTTTTAGGGGTTGGCTGACTCCAAAAATATGGCATTTAATGAGATCTAATAAGCAATAAAATTAACATTGCTAGAACTAATTATGCCCATGCTACTATCTCTACCCTTCCCATATTTTGGTAAATATTTTACTGTTCATACTATTCAGGTTTGAATAAAATGAACATACCACTCAGTGCCTTTTTTTAATGCTCTTTCCAAATATAGTAATAATTTTTGCTGCAAATGAATTTTACCCCCACATCTATTTATACCAATTCAGGGTATATATTTGCACATTGGGAGGGGGCATGGGGATTAAGTTTATTTCTGATGCAACTGAGAGGTGAGTTTAAACTTTACCCCCACCCTCTCAATGTGTATATATACACACCACCCTGACCCTGAACTAGCCACCACCCCACCCTGAATTAGTAACCTATATATAGGGTGTGGGTAAAATTCATTTGCAGCAAAAGGGATTATTATATTTGGAAAGAGCATAAAAAAGGCATCAAGTGGAATGTTTACTTTATTTGTAAGTCAATAATATGAACAGCAAAATATATACCCATAGACTATTTCTAGGGCTTGGAAGACTGCATGAAAAAAAAGAAGTCTGTCTAGGCAGTCTAAATTTTGAAAAAAAACATTTTTCTTAAATATTGAGTTTTTAAACTCTTTTTCTTTTATCTGCATTTAAAAAAACATGTTTCTATGATATCAGCAGGATTTTGAGCAACACCAAGGCTTTTTTCCAAATTTGAGAAATAGCCTAGCTTAATTCTTTTTAAGATCTTATAGGCTCAATTAAGATTGTGTGTGACCTGAAGCTCAAACCTTTTCCTTATGCTTCATTTGAGCTGCAGATCAGTTTCTGTAGGCTTTGTTTTTCAATACAAAAATTGTCCAAGGTCATCAAAGACCAATGCCTTTCTAAAGGAGGTGAGGTGGGACCAGATACTTTAAAAGTCTTCCTGGGGTATCTTTGAGGCAGGGGCACCCATAAGGGGGGAGGCAGGGGCGCCTGCCCCCCTGGCTGAATGATGTTGCCTTATTTTTATATTTTTGTTCTGAGATTTCTATTATATAGCATTAAAAGTGCCCAATTAGACAAGGTTCCCCCCCCCCTTAATTCAGCTTATGGGTGCACATGCTTTGAGCCTCTGAACTAAAAATTGACTAAGCTAGGCAATTTGCCAAGATACAATGACAAAGTTTCTTCAACTTCCTTAGCTATCTCCCAGGCTATGTCAAATGAATCTGAAAAATTAGTACAAGGATCAAAATTGGCTTGATATGTGGGCAATGTCTGATCTGAGAGATTTGAGTCTCCTCTTGACAGCAATGTTCAATGTCAGGTGAGACTTCTTCCAAAATAACTAATTGTCTCCCTTCTCAGCACAACACCATTAGGCCTAGCTGCAATCACTTTCAATACAGCAATTATTACTTCACCTCTGCTTCAATCTAAAAAGAACAGTCTCCCTTTATATTGCAGGCAATGTGGTATATAGCTATTTTGAATTTGAATTTAGTGCCATTTTGAAACTCTTTCATAACCGCGTTTCTCATATAGGCTAACTATATCCGCCACCGTTTGAGCACCCAGGTTCGAGCATTTCATAAATAGTACGTTCTTTTCACAAGCAACCACTGTGTTGCCACGGTCACAGGTTTCCTGTGAAACATCACAGGTTTTTTTTATGGTCAAAGGTTCACAGGTTTTTGCCGCCGAATGGTAGAAAGTCACAGGTTTTTGTGCTAAAGATTCCTAATATGACCTAATTTTCTGCTAAGAGTTGAATTTTGTTGAGCTCACATTTTCGGATTATTTCTAAGTGATTTTGAAACGACATCTATTAATCATAAATCTAAAGCTTCATTAGTTTTTTTAGGCTCTTCTTGTGAAATTTGGAAGATTTGTTTTCGCGACAAAGAAAATGTTATGTTAAATCTGAATAGTCACCATACTAAATCAGTGTAATTCGAATATTTTTTCGCACCAATTTTTTTTTTCTAAAGCATGTTGTTCAATTTTTGGTAATCATGGGCCAAGGTTTGCTCTTTACTAGGTTCCAGCTACATAGTAACAATCATATATGTCTGTGTAGAAACAAAAATCAAAAGAAATGGATTGATTGAATTCAGTACCATTACAATGAGCATTAAACTGAACCTATTTTGAAAATATGTCGGGCATGAGAATTTGACTTCACTGGTCTATGCCAGAGATAATTCCGTTAGAAGATAATATCATGCTCCCATAAAGTCACACAAAATTATAGCCATTTTGGCAAACAAGATTACTCACATTGGAACACAAAATTACAGCCATTTCTGGCTTGGATATTTATCACTTAGTACGAATTGTTCTAAATTTCCATACTTTATCTATAAAGTATGAATAAAGACAACAGCCATCTGTTATTGAAATCTTCGTCACTTACTACGATTTGGTAGTACTTCCCATAGTTTATCCATAGAACGAGCCATAAATTAATGGTTGTTGTTGTTGTTTGGGGTATGACGCGTTCGACCAATCGGTCATATGCGTTCGTATCACTCGATTATTCTGTGCCTTCTGTAATCACTAGCTTGCTTGGATGTCACTTTAGTCAATATTCATTGAGCCATGTCAAGTATCACTTATTGTGCTATTGGTAGGGGGTCATTCACTTGTAGCAAATGCCTGCGTTGAAAAACAACAATCAGAGTAATTCAGCACTGCTTTGTCATAAAACAATTAAAATACAATTAAATAAATAATGCCAATATACATCAATCCTGTCACATACGCCAACTATATATATATATAAAAAAAGCTGGTAGAACATAGATAAAAGGAAAAAATATACTAAGTGTATTGACTCTAAAATGAGCTAATATAAGGGTGTAAAAAAAAAACATAAAGGGAATGAACCAAATCAGTAGTCTTAACAAATCTACCTAAGAGGTTTGTGTTTAGTTTTCTAGCCCAAGGAGGAGACATGTAATGTCCCAGAACAGAGCGCATTATGAATGCCTTAAACACCCTCTCACAGCAATTCCTTAGTGTATCCCTCTCCTTTTCATATTTTCTACAGTTGAAGATGATGTGACGTATGTCTTCGTACACTCCACATGTGTCGCAGTGGGGGGAAGGGGTCATTTTCCAGTGGAAGAGTGTTGATTTAGTCCTTGCATGGCCACATCTAAGACGAAAGAGACAAGTTGAAAGGATGCGAGATGAGAGGTACATTTCTTTTGATGGCTGCTTGTAATTATACAGATTCAGGAGCTGGGTATGGAAAGAACGGAGCCAAGCCTCTTCTTCCTCCAAAATTTTAGAGCTGATTGAAGACAGGAATTCAGGACCAGTAATAGGGATTTGAGTAATCAGACCCAGATGGGAGGCTTGTTTTGCAGCCTGATCTGCTTATTCATTTCCTTTTATACCACAGTGTGCTAGGACCCAAATAAATAGGACTGATAGACCCTTTCTTGCAAGTTGTGTAGTCAGATTTTCAATCTCCGTGGCAACATTTCTTACTTGGTGTTGCTGGTGTGAAAGGTAGTCCAGAGCTGACAGTGAATCAGTGCTGACAATATACTTCTGATGTTTAGTCTCTGTTTGGCTTGCTATGGCTTGAAGAGAAAACTTAATTGCCATAAGTTCTGCAGAGAAAATTGTCAGGTAGGGGGGTAAACGGTAGGAAAGAGACAGGCCCTGGGAGGGTATAACTACTGCACAGCTGCATTTTGTTTCTGTCTTTGAGCCATCTGTGTAAACTTAGATGTAGTTCTGGTATTCTGCCAACTTTCCCAGGAATATAATTTTCATCACTGCTTGGGGGAGGTTCTCCTTTTTTTCAATGCTGATCTTAAGATTAATCAATTCCCCAATTCCTTTGGAGGCGCTGGGAGAATCATCATCCAAATTAACAGTCAGCCTGCCATTCTCTATGAACTCTTCCATGCCAGGAAGGCAAAGGAATCTCTGAAAAGAGGACATCTCTGTTGGTTTGTAGTGGACATCAGGGTTGTGGTGGCTAATGATTCCTTTGTAGATAATGTGGTTCTTGAGTCTTATCTTCTTTGCAAAATATCTTGCAAGGAGATATTTTCTTCTGGAGTGAAGGGACTGGATCCCCACTTCACAGTACATAACTGCAATAGGAGTTGATTTTAGGCAGCCAAGGGCTCTTCGTAAGATTGCATGGAGGGTAGTGTCAAGTTTCTTGAGGAGACATTTCTTGGTAGATCCATATACAAATGATCCATAGTTTGTCTTGGATATCACCACTGACTTGACAATAGTTGAAGCAAAGACTGTGGGGGCTCCTCTTCTTCCAAGACAGAGAGCATTAATGAAGTTTTGTCTTTGCTTGAGACTGCCAATCAGCTCATCCAGATGGGGTTTCCATGTCAGTTTTTGGTCAAATATAATTCCCAGAAAACGTGCATGTTCTGCAACCACAATCCCATGTCCATTCAGTTTTACCAGTGGTTTGAAAGCATCCAGGTTATGCATTTTTTGGAAAAACACACTAACTGACTTATGGCTTGAGTAGACCATATTATAACTTTTTGCCCAAATTGATAGCATATCTACAGCTTTTTGAGAGGCTGAATGTAAACATACAGGGTCTCTCCCCACAACTGCAACAGCAATATCATCAGCATACAGAAAGAGCTCTGCTCCAAGAACATTTTCCAGGCTTATATCATGACAATAAACTGAGAAGAGAAGTGGACTTAGAACAGCCCCTTGAAGGAGTCCAATGTCAAATTAATGGTTTGCCACATCATCTATTGATTGGATATTTTGAGTTCTGGACACTTTTCGGAGCCATCTAGAATGGTCAGTGCAATATCCTCCCGTTAAATTATCTTTGAAATATGCTACTAATCCGTAATTAGGCCGTGTTTAGATGGACTAATTATTCGTCGATAATTGACTATTCGGCGATAAAAAAAACGACCGTCTTTACACAAAATCAGCCAACTTTCTTCTAAAGAAAGTTCCTAGTCGCTCGTCGATTTTGAAAAAATCGGCCGATTGGAGAGTAAAAATTTTAAATGTCAGATTACGTAAACAAAATTACTTACTTGATCACCCTTGTTCAAGGGTACAAGCTTCTCTATAACCCAGCAGATATTCATTACGAAAAGAAAAAAGAAAGATAAAATTTTGGAACATTTTGCTGTGAATTTCTCACTGCCACTTCCAAATATTTCATGTTCTCTGCCAAAAATCGGCCGATTTCTTATGGTCACGTTCGAAAGCGATAGCGATGGAAAACGGTCAATTTTTCATGCAAAATCGGTCCGTCTAAACACGGCATTACTTCCGTTGACCACCTGTTTTTTCTCAATATTATCTCTGACTTGCAAGCTACGATCTCGACACTTTGAAAGCAGAATAAATTGGCAATAGAATACATTATCCTTCGCGGGACACATAAATGTTCTTTTGCCCTTTCCTTAAACAGATACCAAAAGGATAATATTAGAGTTTGTGCGTAGCATATCTGGGGACCCCCAATCTTACTACGTTGATAATTTTGTTCAGACGTGGCTAGAACTTTAAGTATTCGTGCACCCCACAACCTTTTTTAGTCCCTGTTCCTTTAAGGTTTAACCTTGGGACTTAGTCTTGTAATGGGATCAATTTTCAAAAACCTCAAAATTTTCCAATTAAAGTTGCCCAAGTAAGATAAAATCACCCAAAATATGAACCTGAAAATTCAAGAAACCTACAGATCGAGCAAGACTCAAGCATTCAATTTAAAATAGTGAAACAAATGAATTTTATTCAAACATACATTGTAAGAATCTTTCCCACAGAAAATGTAATAAATAAATCCGCCTCCGCGTCGCCAAAGTATGCAATAAATATCAGTCTGACCAAATCCTATATGACAGGCGACTAACAATGTAATTTAAATCTTAAGAGCTTGAATTTTCAAACTATCAAGAGATGGTAGAATTTATTATACAAAAAAATAGTCACTCGAGATACAAAATATCTTTGTGTAATCTAATTGCATGGTTCTGAAAACTAAGTTTAGAACTATGTATCCCAATGTAACTAAATCGTATTGTCCTTTAACAACTTTCACAGAAATAAATTATAAGTCTTCTGGAAACTAAGTGACACCTCGCTAGCAAAAAAATACAATGTAAAACTTTGTTTTGTTGAGAAAAATTCCAAAGTGATATCTTAAAGTTATAAATTGTAATTAAACCCAAGTAGCCCATTGGTATATCCCTATCCAATAGAAATATAGGACATACAGTTGAACCAATAGAATCAGTGCAAAGTACGTTTTAATAACGCCCGAACGTAACCTCTGGCGAAATTGGAGAGAGTAGATAGTTAGGACTTAGCAATTTTTGCGCCAGTCTAGAATCAGTTGTGTGCCAGTTTAGAGCCAGTCTAGAATCAGTCTAGCGACAGTCCTTTGGAGTCGATTGTCACAGTCGTATTGCCACAGTCGTATACAGTTGTATTGCCACAGTCAACAACTTATCTTAGTGTCTTTTACTGCAAAGTGTTTTTGAGATTCCCACCAAACTCTGTACCGATTATGTGAGTAAAAATAAATACATTACTTTCTTATTTTATTCTCTTCATGTTAGTATTTCTCAAGATAGTTAGTCCTTGTGGCTCCACTCGCTCTCAAGGGAACCTGAAAGCATTCAATCTGATTTCGACTCAGAATGGCCATTAATACAAGCTCCCCATTTGAACCGCTAATTTAAGCTCCCCACACACGAAGTTCCGCCTCCACTCAGGTATGCCACTCGCGAACCGTCAACTAAGAGTTTAACTGAAAATCCCCATTGAAATAATTAACTGAAAAATCCTATATAAGGAATAAACCGAAAACCTAAGAACAAAACTTTTTTTTATTGAACCCCCCCCCCATTAGAGTCTCTCTTACTGTTAAAGAAAATTATTTAACATTTAAAGTTTTTTACTGATATTGACAAAAATCCATCACAATCGCTAACCGTCACTTCATCGACAAAACCGTCATTTCATCGACAAAAAACCGTCATTTTATCGACTAAAAGCGTCATTTCATTGACAAATCCGTCACAATTGCTAGCCGTCACTTCATCGACAAAAAAGCGTCATTTCATCGACAAAATCTGTCATTTTATCGACAAAAATCAGTCACAACATCGACAGGCAAAACATCGACACGTCAACTCATCGACAGTCACAATCAATACCCGTCACAACGTCGATAGCCATAACATCGACACGTCATTTCATCTAAAAAAAAACTGTCGTGAAATGACATGTCGTATTATGGTTGTCATTGTTGAGACGGGTAGCGATTGTGACTGGTGATTAACTGATGTGTCGATGTTATGGCTGTCGAAGAGTTGACGTGTCGACGAAATGACGGATTTTCTTTGTCGACAAAATGGCGTTTAGTGCTTGTGACTGTTATACGAAATGGGAACAACCCCATTGGATTCAGGGGAAAAACCCTAGTAGTAAATTTGTTTGATAGGCTATGTCGTTCTTGCTTAAAATTAATTAAAAAACCTTTTCCACGAAATAATTTTTTCAAAGAAAAGTAATGAACTCCACTAAACCAAAAATGAGCAAATATAAAATCAAATAATCTACCAGGGGTGAAACTACCACAAATCAGCATCGATAAATAAATGAAACCATGAACGGACAGAAATTACAATAAATATCCGAGTCAAACTCAAAACTAGCAGAAATTAACATGAGTAGGGCTCAATGTGTCTTCCCAAGGCCAGAACATAATTTGCACTTTACTGAAAAAATACAAATTAATTTGCATTGTCAGTTTAATATACATATACTGATATTTAGTAATCAAAATATTAAAATTCTTTGATTTATTAAAGTTATAAAAGTAAAAACATTTATATTTTTTCAAGTAAAGTGCAAATTTTGTTCTGGCCTTGGGAAGGCATAGGGGTTTTTGCCTAACTTATGATAATTTCTGCTCGTTTTGAGTTTGCCTCATACTTTGATAATGCACATACATTTGTATTTTTTTCAGTAAAGTGCAAATTACTTTCTGGCCTTGGGAAGGCATAGGGACTTTGAGCCCTACTCATGTTAATTTCTGCTCGTTTTGAGTTTGCCTCGGTTATTTATTGTAATTTCTGTCCGCTTTGGGTTTCATTTATTTATCGATGATGATTTGTGGTAGTTTTACGCTTGGTAGATTAT
>JAQQPU010000046.1:109959-171317 GCA_029168905.1 Artemia sp. Kazakhstan ARC1039 | reverse complement strand
ACATATGATTTACAGTTAGTCATAGTCCGACTGTTGTCAACAGCATGTATCAATTTAAAACACCCTTCAGATCATTTCTGTGTGGACCCTCAATGTCGGGGAAAACAACGCTTTTAGCTAGAATAATTCAAAATTGCGATAAAATGTTTTTGGAAAAACCGAAAAAAATCTACTATTGCTATAGTATTTGGCAAGAGTCCTATGATAAAATAAAGGCTATTGCCACAACCATACCAATACAATTCATAAGAGGACTTGATATTTTCAATAGTATTGAACCGAACTCGTGGCTGATTATTGATGATTTGGCTGAATCCATTGAACACTTCTCACAGGAAATGCTGCAATTGTTCACTGTCCGATCTCATCATGAAAACATTTCCATAACCCTAGTTCTACACAATCTGTTTCATCAGAGCAAATGTATGCGAACCCTTGCTTTGAATTGCACTATCTATATTATCTATCGAGTCGTTCGTGATTCTAGCTCGCTCATAACTCTCAATAAACAGATATACCCCGGCACTCCAAAATTTCTGTTGTCAGCGTACACTCAAGCGACTAGCAAGCCCTACGGTTACATTTTATTGGATCTTAATCAGAGCACGCCCGAGGATCTTCGTGTAGTCACCGACATTTTCGACAATGAAATTACAGTATATCTTCCGGTGAATAGTAGAAAAGGCTATTAGTCGCTGTCATGACACTGAAGAAACTACACGAACAACGGCATTTATTTTCCGTTTTAAGCACTTCAAAACCCTTGCTTAGGAAGGCTATACTCAAACATGGTGTCGACAATGATTTCATTAATCTAATATCTGAACTTTGTTTAAATTTAACTGAGGGCAATGTTCAACTGCCAGAAGGTGTTAGACAACAGACAAAGCAACATCGTTCCACTGTACGTGCCTTGGCTTGTAAAAACAAGGGAAACAAATTTAAAAGAAAACGGCTCCTTCAAGCAGGCGGTAGCTTCTTCACACTTTTACTGCCAATAATCGCAGGACTTGTAAACAGTTTTCTCTAGAGAATGGCAAAACCCTATAAATTGACTCCATTTGAACTTGTCCTCTCGCCCGTCGTACATTTTGAAGACAATCTAAACAAATTCATTAATGATGAGAATATTGCCGATGATAAAAAACTGCTTTTACTTCAAGATGCATTGCGACGTATGGATAAACATAGACCTTATCGCGAGAGACCCGTCACCGATCCCTCTAAACAAGAAACATCTCAAGATTCTGCACAATCAAAGGAGAAGGAAATGAATTCAGTTGTACTGAAAATTGGAAACCTATTGCCACTGTCCTATCGAGAACAGAGTAAAAGAGTATTATCTTATCTCATGTCGGAATCTGGTGATCAAGTTCAAGTCGAGAGCACAGGGAAACGAATTATAATTCGGGGAAAAAGTTATAATCTAGTTGATTTAATTTGTGATATGGTGACGAATCGTAAAGGACTCTTATCCTTTGACGATAATCTATACACCTTTCTAAGTGTATCAAACTTTCCCAAAAGTCTTATTGGCAATAAGCAAATTCTGCCATTCCGCTGCGATCAAAGAGAGGTGTTGAAGTTGCTCGGGCCATTGAAAGTATTCTTGAACAGGATTCCTATAGAAAAATTCAATCGGATCGTGGTAGTGAATTTGTTAACCCTCATGTGCAAAAGGTTCTTTTGAAATATAATACAACACTCTATCACAGTCACAGTCCGATAAAGGCTGCATTGGCCGAACGATTAATAAGAACAATTCGTCTATTAATTTCAAGATATTGTACACTGAAAAATACATCTGCTTTTATTCACGATTTAGATAAAATCATGCAGATATACAACCACCGACCACATCGATCTCTGTCCAACTCTAGCCCTCGGGATGTTCACTACAGTGAGAATACATTTGATGCTTTTCTAAAGCAATACTCCAATGACAATGAGAAGAAAAAGAAGAAGAAATTCAATGTTGGTGATACTGTTCGAATTAATAGAACCAGCAATATTTTTGAAAAGGGGAATTATTTATGGAGCACCGAACTTTTTAAAGTGTCCAAAATCCTAGACACTATACCCATAACTTATCGGCTACGAGATACCAAAGATGATGAAATTCTCGGTGGTTTTTATGAATATGAATTGCAAAAAGTTTGAAACACTAGTGAAATTTATCAAATTGAAAAGATATTAAAGAGTCGTACTCGTAGGGGCAAGAAACAGTTACTTGTTCGCTGGCTAGGATACAACTCGGATTTTGATTCTTGGGTCAGTGCTGAAGATATTAACAATGCCCAATGATTTCTATGTGACTTTCATGTCCAATGTTTCTGATCCTCTCTACAATGACTTGAATAAAACAAGTGATTTTTGGACAAAACTCTCCCCCACCATCAAATTTGACGGAAAGTATGAAGTGGCTCTTGTTGATTGTATTCTCAAAAATACCTATGACATCCTGAGAAAGGATCGTAAATATGAAATAAAAATTAGACCCTATGATTGGCCACCACCACCGGGTGATCAAGAACAAATTCAAAAAATCAATTGGATGGATTATCCATATATTGAATTACCCTACGAGGAACTCACCTGTATGAATGATTTATGTCGTTCTATTAATAAAAGAATTTCCGCCCGTAAAAAAGGAGCTTTTCATTTCAACTA
Source organism: Artemia sp. Kazakhstan ARC1039 (assembly GCA_029168905.1). Taxonomy (NCBI): domain Eukaryota; kingdom Metazoa; phylum Arthropoda; class Branchiopoda; order Anostraca; family Artemiidae; genus Artemia; species Artemia sp. Kazakhstan ARC1039. The sequence continues at coordinate 168,647 of JAQQPU010000046.1, read as the reverse complement.
TTCAAAGGAGGAGGGCAAGATCTACATTAGTTCACCTATTGCCAGTGAAAAGGTTATTCTCAATGATAACCTAAAGGATGTTCTTGGCTTTAAGCTCAATATAATCAATGGTAAAAGTGCCGGAAACACTAATTTCATTTTTGCAGACTACCCGCCTGCCTTCTCCACAGACACTTGTATATTTCTCTACGCCTCATTTGTGGAAACATCTCGGGTTGGTAATTCAAATGTCCCCCTCCTACGAGTTCTTGAACGAAAAACCAATCAAGAACATATTCATCACTACAATATAAAGCATCTTCAGTATATTCCAGTAAACACTTCCTATTTGGAACTCTGTCAGTTAACATTAAGAACTGAGTTGGGTGATCCAATAGCAATTTCAAAGGGTTTGGCTGTGATTACATGTCATTTTCGACCCATCGTTCAACAGCAAGATGTCTAATAGAAAAGTGGTATTCACTTGTCCTGATATTGACTGCTATGTTAATACTCTTGGCCCAAGACAACAGGGCAATGGAATGGACTATTACAAGGGCCGCTCGTCAATGTCTGGCTACGGTCTTGGCAGCTGGTTTGCTAAGCTGTTTCGCTCTTCACTACCACTGGTTAGAAAATATCTTGTACCGGCTGCGACAGATTTTTCAGCGTCTACACTATATGATTGGGGATCTGGCAAGGATTTTAAAAAAAGTGCTACGGAAAATCTTAGGTCCAGTGCGCGAACCCTTGGCGAGAAATTAAAACAGAATGGTAAAGGTTTAAAAAGGTTAAGAAACAATGCATCACTCATCAGTCTCTACTCAGGACGGAAACGAAAGACATCCCTTTTGTCAAAGAAAAGAAAACCAACACGTAGTGTAACCAGAAGGCCCAGGAAGAAAATTGTTAGATCGAAACTTGATTTCTTCTCCTAAAATGTCCTACCTACCGCATAAGGATTCTCAACCTTCAATCACCGCCTCATTGAATCTGTTCAATGCTGAAAATGTTGATGTGAGTGTCAAGCATGGATACTATGAACAATTCTATCCACTACAACCCCTCTCCGATAATATCCACTTTCAAATTTATTCCAATGAAGACTACTTCATAGATTTATCGTCCACATTTATAGATTTGCAAATGAAAGTGCGGAAATCCGATAATACAATGCCAGTTCGAGCTGATGGGATATCCTATGAAAATTGTATACTACATAATTTATTTCGTCAAATTAGTGTCTACATCAATGGCACGCTAGTGAGCACAAGCAACAATCTCTCCAACTATGCTAGCTATATCCAATTCATGCTGATGACACCCAAGTCATATAAGGAATTGAGAGGCGCCTCCAATGGATATGAATATATTACTAATACTGATAGTACAGATGCGCTTAAAAATGCTACAACTAGTGAATTACACCTAGTTGGAAAAATATATCATGAAATATTTAATATACCCCAATGGCTGCCGCCCAATGTTAAAGTAGATATAAAATTGACGCTTGCACCATCCAATTTCATATTGAGAAAGGAACTTGCCGCAAATCCCGACGTAAGTCTCTCCCTCACCTCAGCAATACTTCATGTACGCAAACAGCAGGTTATGAGTTCTGTTGCTTTGGCCGTGGAAAAACTGAGAGCCAATGGAAATAATATTAAACTACTTGTTCCTCATACAATCACCAATCAACGTCATATTGCCATGGGGTCACGCACCTTCACCGATTCATCCTTTATCAATGGTGAAATCCCCTCGAAAATGGCTTTGGCATTTGTAAAAAGCGCCAGTGCAATAGGATCATGGACTGAATGCCCACATAAATTCGAGATGTTTGGACTTTCATCTCTTGTGTGCAAAGTGAATGGTATCCCACTCTACAATCTATCTTTTGATAAATCCTATAGAACATTGTATGAGTTGACCATGCAAACCCTAGATCATGACTCGCAACTATTTGAAAATGGTATAACCGAAGATATGTTTGCTAAAACACATGGTATCATTGTATTGGATTTGTCTGGCACACAGGATATGAGTATAGTACGTACGGGGACTGTACGCTTAGAGTGTACATTTGCCAACCCATTGGCTGAGAGTATTACCCTAATCTCATTAAATCAATATGAAACCTATTGGGAAATCACTCCCGAAGGCAGTGTTCTACTAGACTTGGCGCCATGAACACCAGTCAAATAATCAGTGTATTTAAAATGGACCCCTACATGTCTCAGTACAAATCCTATTGTCTACCCTCAGACTATCTTGGAAAAATTCAAAGTGCGAACAATACCTTGATTATTGTTAATAGCAGTCCCTCGACTGTGCTGACGGGTCATTGGCTGTGCATCTATCAAACAGTGAAGAATATCGAATTTTTCGATCCTCTTGGCCTACCCTATACATTCTACACACCGCACGTCAGCAACTATATTGAGAGCAGTGGGAAAACTATTATTCAAAATCGAAAGAGGGTGCAGGATCTAACGACTAAGAGCTGTGGCTTCCATGCGCTACTATATTTTGTGTTCCGATGTCGTGGTTATACTTACAAGCAGTTTCTCCATATTTATGGTGACAATCCACGTCTGAACGACTTTCTAGTGGAAAATATACTTACAAGTGTATTTAATATTGATTTCAGTGCCCTAAGAGTAAAGTGCTTAAAAAATGTTTGTGAATTTGTTTATTAATAAAATGTATATATACAACAATGTCTTTAAATCTACACTTTTAGATTTCATCCTCTACTAGGTAACTGTCGTGAACCACTAATGCTGGTAAATCATTTGGATTCACTGTATATTGATCTTGATTGACTGCAAAGTCAGGGTCACATTTTCTGCAGTACAATGTAACTTCACTCTTGTCATATCTCTTTGTATAGTCAATGATACTATTTGCATTCATATTATGAAATTCACGAGTTTCAATCTGTCTATTTGAAGCAATATCACATACAGTGTTTTCAAGTGGTGAATCAGATTCGGTAACTGCCAAATAAAAATCGCTTGGTTTATAGTCATAGTAGGCAGTGTCGTCACAGCGATGCCGTAGAAACCAGATTGTTTTGTTACCCCAGCAGTTGAATCGTAGACCAGATTCCTCTTCCCAGAATAATTTAAATCCACGACGATACCAATCTCGTAGAAATAAACTAAAATCACGTTTAGGATTCTTTCCGATCATAGCGGGGTAAGTATTCTCCCACTGATCACATTTATCATTGTGTCAATTGGAGCATAGGTGCCCGCTGGGGTGTGAGTCACACACCTCCTCAAGACATGAATTACATCCTTTAATTTGTACTGCATAGCCTCTATGTAATTTGCAAGGATTACATAATTTACACTTTTCATTATAGTCATCAATAATTGTACAATTCTCACATTGAGTCCAACCGCCAAGAGTGTACATGCACAATGGGCATATATAGAACATTTTGCTTCCCGATGTCAACTCTCTCACGGCTAAAACGAAACTGATCCTCTTCGCTCGATAAATTCAAAGTGTAGGAAAGGGGAGAGGAGTAACTCTGTGACGTTGCCTCTTTCGAAGGAGGAGCCCTCTGATTGGCTGAGAAGGGGGATGTAACCGAGTCGCTGATTGGCTGAGAAGAGGGATCTAACTGTTTCCGGGAACTCGTAACATTTGGCACGGAAACAAATACTATTTCCGGATCATAACATCTGCCTCGAATAACAATAACAACAACATCTGGCTCAAATAACAACAACAAATTCTATTTCAGGGTCATAACATCTGCCTCAAACAGGAAAGAAATGTCATTAACTTTGCTTCGAACGACAACAACATCTGGCTCGAATAACAATAACAAATTCTATTTCCGGATCATAACATCTGCCTCAAACAGGAAGGAAGTGTCATTAACTTTGCTTCGAACGACAACAACATCTGGCTCGAATAACAACAACAGATACTATTTTCGGATCATAACATCTGGCTTGAACAACAATATCAACATTGACCTTGACTTTTGCATCGAGCAACAACATGAAGGAAGTGTCATTGACCTGCCCCCATTAGACTCAATAATCCATAAAAACATCAAATAATCAACACACATAACCATCCATGAAACCTTCCATAAATGTGACAAACTTCCTGTTTTTTCATTCTCACTGACAAAATCCATAAAACCATCCATAAATGTGACAAAATTCCTGTTTTTCAAATTCTCACTGACAAAGTCCATAAACCACGTGGTTCTATGCCCATATATGGTGTTCTCGTCGGATCAATAGGGTCATCTCTACTTGCGAAGTATGCATATATTTTTCGGGTGAGGAGGGTGAATTTTCTCAGGTGGGATTTTCCACGGGGACAATTTGTCGTGGGGAGGTAAAGGTAAATTTTCACCAGGATTAAATTGTCTAGAGCAGTGGTTCTAAAACTCATTTAGATACTGTACCCCTTTTACCCTCAAAACATTTTAGGTACCCCTTTTTAGTTGTCGATAGGCCTACTTAAGTAAACTATAGCTAAAATAAAACAAAATTACCAGTCCTACAGTTAAAGGGCTGTTTTATTTTTTTTTGGCTGGCTGTGTACCTCCTTAAAATTTTCGCATACCCCCCAAGGGGTACGTGTACCACAATTTGAGAACCACTGAGGTAGAGAATAAATCGGCCAGGAGGAGGGATTTTTCCGTGGAGGTGTAGCCAGATTTCCTAGAATTATTTCAGTTTAAAAAAAAACAAGTTTTTTCAACTGAAAGTAAGGAGCAACATTAAAACTTAAAACGAACATAAATTATTACATATATGAGGGGGGTTGTTCCTCCTAAACACCTCGCTCTTTACGCTTAAGTTTGAATTGTGTCCCAGTTCTTTAATAATGACTCCTGTACCATTATGTTCTTTTAATTAGAAAAATAAGAAGCTTTTTTTTACAAGTATTAAAAACTTTAGCGTAAAGAGCGAGGTGCTGAGGAGGAACAACCTCCTCAAATACGTAATAATTTTTATTAGTTTTAAGTTTTATTGTTGCTCCTTGCGTTCAGTTGAAAAAACTTTTTTTTTTTAAAGCCACTAGCGATCCAGCTGCAGGTAACGTACCTTTTTGCCAGTATTATCACGTAAAAATATTTTGATTATTAGAATGACTTTGCTTTGCAAATTAACAGATATCAAGTTTCAGTAGTGATTTAACAAGTTGCACTAAAATATTTTGATAATTAGAATGAGTTTGCTTTGCGAGATAAACAAATATAAAGTTTCATTATAGATTTCATAAGTTTTCGTAGAGAAATAAAGAATCTGAAAACTGAATTCATTACCTTGAAAGCGTGTTTTTACTCAGTTGGCTTACTGTGCGTGAACTTGATCCTCGCTAGTTTCTGGCAACAGTAGTGTATGAGAAAAGGGTTTTTGCTCATTCGCAATATTGCATTTAGGTATGGCCCAATCAATACTTACTGACCAAGTTTATAGTTTAATTCTAAAGATAATTCATAGTCATTATACCTATCTATGTAAATAAAAACGGTTCTGGTGCATTATGCGGGCTCACCGCTATAGACTGTATCAAGGAAACCAGTCACAAAACCCGTCAAACGGGCTATTTGCAGGAGACCACTATAAATAAATGATTGCAAAGCCGTGGTTTCTCAATGAGTTAAAATATTTAAACGACTGTTTTTTGGGGTTTAGAAGGGGGGAAGAAGGTACCTAGGTTAGGTAGCGTATTTAATATATGCTATGCTTTACCCCCCCCCCCCCTAATGTGCAAATATATAGCCCAAGTTTGTTTCTGAACTATTATATATTCATCCTATTTTGTTTTATTTCATTAGCATTAGCCAAACTTGACTTCTTCGCGGTGCCCACATAATGCACCATAAAAACGTACCATACCATAAAAACGAATGTATATCTGTGTCTCCTGTATGCATTACTGCAGTGTTCTGTGTTCGTCCGATCGCTAAGAAATTTTAAGAAGTTCTTGAATACACTCTTGCGAATATTTTAGGTATACCCCCCAGACCCTCTTTTATTCCAAACATTAGTTGTGCTGACTACAGTTAGAGGCCCCTTAGCACAAATACTTGGAATATATTGAATCCTAGGGGATATAGCGGAAGTTGATAATCCTAACTTACTTTTTTCAAATACCTTTAAATTTAAAAATACGATGGTTATTAATGTGCGGTGTGGTTGACATTTAGACGAGGTATTTTCCGGGGGGTAGTTTTCTGCTGGGGTGGAAGAGGGCTCTATCGATGAATTTTTGTGGGAGCTGATTTATCGTCGAGGAAAAATTTTCTACGGGGAGGGGGAGGGGTCCCAAGAGATAATTGTTTTCGGGTGGAATTTTCCAAAGAGAGAATTGTCCGAGGATAATTTCAAAAATACGGTCGTTATTAATACGAGTGGTGGACCTTTCTGTGGGGTGTATTTTCTATGGGAGATCATTTTCAGAAAAAAATTCCTCAATGAGGGAAGGGGGGAGTTACAAAGGGGTGAATTTCCTTTGAATTTCCTTTGTTTTGACATCGTAGTAACGCGCGACGGGTAAGCTAGTGACATACCAAATATAGGCTTAAAATCTCATTAAAGGAGCTTGAAGTACTATTTCAATAAGATGACATTATCTGTGACATTTTCAGAAATGTTTCTTATATATTTGACAAATGAAAGGAAGAGAAGTTATTAGACTTTGGGCGGCAAAATATAGATTTATAGGGACAGGGCCATTTTAAATTGACCATATTCACTGATATAATACAAAAGAATGAATTAGTAGAAACACACTATATTTAGAAAAGTTACAAATGACATAGTTTTCGGCATTTACTAAAAAAATTTGCTTCTATTCTAGGTTGTTCATATACTTCGGCTCTCCAAAATTTCACTTGAATAATCAAATTACAGCGCAAGAACATACAAAACTTCCACTGTGTAGGTTCAAATTTTGTGACTATCATTCCACTAGATACAGACTCGTAATGCATCCAGTAGCCCACTGAGCATGAAAGTCTATGGGAGAGGGAGTGGGTAGGACAATAATGCAACTCATCTTTTTCATGCTTTTTGGGATTCTATTCCAAATGCTCCTGTCTTTTCCATATGACTCGGTGATTTTTATAGTTTTTACGAATTTGACCACTAATAGTCCCTCATTGCTGGAAAATTCTGTGGACATGGTGACTATAAATCTTTGAAAACCTTTTATTTGGGGTCTCCAATTCCCTTCAAATTGCTCTCAGAACTGCTAGACTTTTTGAATTACTCTTAGTTCATACCTATCTACCTTAGTTCTGACCTAGGATGGATGATAATCATTTTTATACACATTGCGCTATGCTTCGAAAGGAAATTTCAGGCAGACATTTAATAAATTAAATAAAAAAAAACAAGTTTTTTTTAACTGAAAGTAAGGAGCAACATTAAAACTTGAAACAAACAGAAATTATTGCGTATATGAAAGGGGCTCTTCCTTCCGCAAAGCCTCGCTCTTTACGCTAAGGTTAGACTCTTTCTCACAACTCTATTTTTTAAAACAATAAAAAACTTTAGCGTAAAGAGCGAGGCATTGAGGAGGGGACAGCCCCTTTCATATACAGAATAATTTCTGTTCGTTTTAAGTTTTAATTTTGCTCCTTACTTTCAGTTAAAAAAAACTTGTTTTTTTTCTTTAATTTTTGAACGTAATGCAGGTTTTGATATTGGCTCACCGTATATGAATAATTAAAACAAAATTTTCATATTAATTTTAATTTTATTTGGTTAAATGGCTTTCTCGAAAGTTGTTAAATTTTATTTACGAACGTTTTTATTAGTAATAAATATACGTAACTTACGAATTAACTTACGTAACGAGCTTCTATGTGCATATATTTTTAATAATTATATTAGGGGGTTCGCCCCCTAGTTAATACCTCGCTCTTTACCTTAAAGTTCGAATTTTGTTCCAATTCTTTAAAAATGACGCCTTAATCACAAAGGCCGTTAATTAGAATAAATAGCTCTTAAGAAAGTACTAAAAAATCATTGACTTAAAGAGCGAGGTATTGACTAACGGGTGAACCCAATCATATACGTAATAATTTTTGTTTGTTTTAAGTTTTGATGTTGCTCCTTACTTTCAGTTGAAAAACTTGTTTTTTTTTAATTTAATTTCTGATCGTTTTTTAAATAATGCTGGGAAATCCGGCGCCCCCTTCATAGCAATGTCCTTTTCCCCATGGAAACTTCCTCCATGGAAAGATCCTCCCACTTAACCCTTGACCCCCCACTACCAGAAAAAATCCCCCCTGAAAACGTCTGTATACTTCCCAATAACCAATGCTATATGTAAACATTGGGTAAAATTCATAACTTCCAGCCCTCCCCCCGGAGGCTTTGGGGGATTGAGTCATCCTAAAAAACATATTTATTATATTTTCGACCATGCTGAACAAAATGTCGATCTCAAAATTATGATCGGGTGACTTTGGAAAAAAATAAGCGTGGGAGGGGGCCTAGTTACCCTCCGTTTTTTGGTCACTTAAAAAGGGCACTAGAACTTTTAATTTTCGTTCGAATGAGCCCTACCACGATGTTCTAGAACCACTGGGTAGATACGATCACCCCTTGGGAAAAAAACAAACAAAAATCAAAAAACAAATAAACACGCATCCGTGATCTTTCTTTTGACAAAAATTACAAAATTCCACATTTTTGCAGATAGGAGCTTGAAACTTCTACAGTAGGGTTCTCTGATATGCTAAACCTGATGGTGTAATTTGCATTAATGTTATATCATTTTTAGGGGGTGTTTCCCCATTTTTCGAAAATCAGGCAAATTTTCTCAGGCGCGTAACTTTTGATGGGTAAAAATAAACTTGATGAAGCTTATATACTTGAAATCAGCATTAAAATAGGATTCTTTTGATGTATCTATTGGTATCAAAATTCCGTTTTTCAGAGTTTCGGTTACTATTGAGCCGGGTCGCTTCTTACTTACAGTTCGTTACCACGAACTGTTTGAAAGATTTACATTAGATTAAGTTGTCAATGTACTTCAGCTTTCTAATAATTCGCTCGAACAATTGAATTTCTGTATAAATGCACATACCACTACTACTACTAACAACTCACCACAGCACCAAGCCGCCTGAGGCCAGCACAGCTACGCACGCTCCTCCTTCATTTCAATCTATTCAAAGCCTTTCTTTTTACACCCTCCCAGGGAGTTTCCATTTCCTTTAAATCTATCTTTATGACATCATTCCACCCCAGACGAGGACAACCTGCTTTCCGTTTAGCCCTCGAGGGTTGGCCGAAAAGCAAAATCTTCGGCCATCTGTCATCCTTCATCCGCACAACGTGCCCTAGCCATTTCAACCTTTCTTTCATTATAGCCCTAGACAGCGGGATTGAACCACATTTTTCGTACAGCCTACTGTTTGAAATACGGTCAGTCAGCCGGGTACCCAAAACAATCCCTAGACAATTTCTCTGGAAAGCATCCAGCAAATTTTCATAATCTTTTCGGAGCGCCCATGATTCAGAGTCATATTTGACCACTGTCATCACTGTAGCTTCTAATATTCTGATCTTGGTTTGCAGACTTATCTTCCTATTCGTCTAAACTTTGTTTAACTATGAAAAAAAAACACCCTGAGTCTTGGCTATTCTACTTTTAACATCTTCATTGCTTCCACCGTCTTTACTAATAATACTCCCAAGGTCAGTGAGAGTTGCCCACCTGATCAGTCTTTTCGTTACCCAACGTCACCTTTTCATCTTCACATATACCTAGCCTTAGTGACTTTGTCTTCTTAATATTAATTTTCAAACCTATTCTAGCACCCTGAACTCGCAAAACCTCTAAAAGCTCATTCATTTTGCTCACACTTTCATCTAGGATGCTTGAATTATCAGCATAACCCAAGTCTACTAGAGTCCCCCCCCCTTTGATTCCGTGGTCTCCCATTTCCTTTCCTGTGCTTCTTAAGACAAAATCAATGAAAATAATCTATATAAAGAGGGATAGAACACAACCCTGCTAACTCCTGATTTAATACAAAACCAGCTGCTAACCTCATTTCCTATCTTAACCGCAGCAGTGTTATTCTCGTACATAGCACTAATTACTTTAATGTATTTGTCTGGTATACCGTAAAAGGATAAGACCTTTGTTAAAGCTCTTCTATCAACAGAATCAAACGCTAACTCATAATCTATAAAACTAAGGACCAAAGGTGTTTGACAACTCAGGCACTTCTCAGTCATTAACCTAAGAGTGAAGATTTGGCCGACACATCCTCTACCTTTTCTAAAAACCACACTGTTTTTCTCTTAAAACTTATATCTACAGCATCTCGCATCTACAAATTATCATATTACTATTGAATTTGCTACCTACAGAGACCAGACTAATGCCTCTATAATTATCACACTCACTCTTATCACCTTTCTTATGCAGTGGCTTAATTAAGGTTTTCCTAATGTCGTTAGGTACTTACCCTTATTCAAAAAATCATATTCATATGATATATATTATCCATATATAAGTATGGATAATGGGACTTTGTTGCTGTGTTTTCCTATCTACCCAGTACCCAGTCTAAGTAGTTAGAATTACGTCTTTTGATCAGAGATGACCAAGAAAATTAAGTTAAAGTAATAATATTTTAAGAAGAAATTAAACAATTGCTAAAGACTATTCTAGGTAATTCTTATAAACTAATAAAAAAAAATCGCGAAGGGGAAAAAGGGAAAGAGAAGGAAAGGGAAAGGGAAAAGAAAAGGGAAATGGGGATGTCAAAGGAAGTCACTCAAGCGAAATAATGTAAAATTTAGAAGTGCTATTATATAGATGCAAAAAATTGCGTAAGGACGGAGTTTGTCATACTAAACCTCAGCTCAAGGTGATTCTTAGTGATTCTTTAAAATTGATTAAAAAAAAATAACGAAGAAAAAAAAAATAGAGAATTTTTTTACAGTGCAACGATTGTGAAGTGTAACTATGTAAGCACAGATAGATACGTAGAGGGTTTCGTTAAAGCTTAAAGTAATTCTAAATGATTAACGAAAAAAAAGGGCAAAACTTACTCAAGTGAAACAATTGTAAAATGTATAAGCGTTACTACGTAGATGCAAAGAGATACGTAGAGAGCTTCGTTGTACACAGAGTCTGCTTTTCTTGTAGTGAAGCATAACCAGCAGCCCCAAAGTAGGAAGATCAGCTCACCTGAAATAGCTCAAATAACTAATTTTAAGCCATATCTATTTGTATAGAAGAAACATACATCACACCTCCAGGGAATATTACCTAGAAAATGACTGTTCTGTGGCATTAATCCAAAGGAGGACGTTGCAGCTCGACAAAACCACGTATCGATTATCGTTTATCGATTATCGATTATCGATTAAAAGTAGAATTATTAAATTATATGTTCTAAATGTATCAAGTACACTCAACGGAAACTTCTTTGATCTTTAATATATCATATCAAACCTAATATGACAGTTTAGTAAAACAACTTTGAGCATTTAATCCGCAGTACCTATTATGTTAAGGGAAGAACTTGAGATTTGCTTGAAGTTAGTACAAATAACTATTTGCACTATATTTCAAGTAAATTTCAAGGATAATTAAATTCAAGATTTACCAATTTATATAGGAGATATATACTTTGGGGTTATTAACTTAGAAATAAGCAGCGATGAAGACCACTGCTTTCCCAAAATACAAATATAAAAAGATAAAACAACGAGGAATTATTGCAAGACAGTGAAATTTTACTGAATATTTATTACAGATCTGCATCTAAGAACCGTCATCAAGAAAGCGAATAAATAACTATAAAATTAGAAAAATGTTCAATTAGTAAATTTTCATTGTCTTAAAATAATTCATCACTCTTTTATATTTTTTTAATTTGTATTACCTTAGAAATAAATGCTCTTTGGCATGAATTAAAAAATGTAAAACAACGAGGAATTATTTTAAAATCGTAATACTTTACTAAATGAATATTTCAAACCTATATCTGATCAGCAAAGAAAATAAATTAATGGAAAATTAGAAAAAAGTTCATTTAGTAAAATTTCACTGTTTTAAAATAATTCATCACTGTTTTATCTTTTTTTAATTTGTATTACCTTAGAAATAAATGCTCTTGATAACTCATAAATGCGTTGTTTTACTTTATTTAAATGTGCATTACCTTAGAAATATATGTTCTATGGTATAAATTGGAAATGGAAAATTTGAGTTCGACGAAACATCCCGCCTAATATAAGCTAATATTATGCAATTATAAACAATTAAGTCATCTTGAGCTCGAGATAAATTTCGTTGATGTCAAATTCTGCAGAATAACGTCTAATACAACAGAAAAGCAAACTATTTTAATATTTACTATGCAGCGCCGCTAGTTGGCTGCACTTTTTTGTCAAGAGAAAATGTTGAAATCAGATTACTTGAAACATGTACATATATTTAAATTTATAACGTATTAAGTTATGATACAGAAGCGGAACATTTACATTAAAGAATTTCTGTTTTCAAAGAAAAAAATTTATACGGGATAAAATATATATGCTATTAAGTGTTAGAAAACTGGAAATATAGAAAACTGGAGAACCATATTAATTCTACCTACCTTTTCAAAGATGGCACATAAACTTTTCAAAGATGGCACTTGAAAGTGGCACATAAACGGCTCTATAATTTCCTTCAGATAAATAGGCTTTTGAGACAGACACAGTTCGAGTTTTATAAGGGTCGCTCCACGACGCACGTCTTACAATACCTGGTTCAAAGTGTGCATTAAACTCAGGTGAGCCACTGTGGTCACTTTCATTGACATTAGAAAAACCTTTGACAAGGTTGACTACCAAGTGTTGCTTCATCAAATGAAAAGTCACGGAGTAAATGGAGTTTGTTTAAGATGGCTTCAGAGCTATCTTTATGGCAGGTCCTTTAAATTTGTTTGAAATAATGTAATCTCATCATCTTTTCCTGTGAAGTGTGGTGTGCCTCAGGGCTCTGTGCTTTGCCCTTTACTTTATCTAATTTACGTGGACATGATGCACGTTTTTATACAGAATATATGTATTATTTCCTTTGCTTATGACACTACGCTCTCAGTATTTGCAAGATCAGTTGATGAGTTAATAACAAAGCTTACGATACTCTCAAAAGACTGGAGGTGTTTACGAGTTTAATATTGATGTGCGTGAATGTAAAGACCTGTAGAATGTCAAAATACTTATGTCTCCCCAAGGTCAGAAAATAATTTTCACTTTACTGAAAAAATAAATTTTAAATGTTTTCACTTTTATAGCTTTAACAAATCAAATATTATTAACAATTTAAGAAATAAATATATAGCATATGTATATTAAACTGAAAATGCACATTCATTTGTATTTTCTTGAGTAAATTGCAAACTATGTTCTGGCTTTGAGGAGGCATAGGGGTTTTGAGCCCTGCTCATGTTAATTTCTGCTCATTTTGAGTTTAGCTCGGTTATTTATTGTAATTTCTGTTCGTTTTGCGTTTCATTTATGTATTGATGCTGATTTGTGGTAGCTTAACGCTTGGTAGATTATTTGATTCTATTTTTGCTCATTTTTGAATTAATAGAGTTCTTTATTTTTGCAGCAACTTATTTTTTGGATTTTTTTTTAATTAATTGACAGAAAATGACAGCAAATGTCAAAACGGCAGCAAAATTGTCATCTTACTTCAAAACATTAATATCATAGAAGTGCAAAATAGAGCTTTCACAGACGAAACAAACATCAATTGATTATAGTAGGAAAGGAAAAGCCATTACAGGAGACGGGGTATAGTCATTTTTCAAGATACAGACAGAAACAGGGGATTAACCCAGGATTTAAATGAGTTTTTTACATAGGCAACGTGCCGTCTCACATCTCAACGGTTGCCATTGCAAAAATCCACGAATTGTGAACTAAACAGCTTGAACCTCCTCCTTACTCACCAGATGTAGTCCCAAGTAACTCCTTGTTGTTCCCTCATCTAAAAATTATATTTGGACTACAGAGATTTTAATCAAATGGGGATGCCATTACCAACACTCCCGAAGTTTTTATCTCACTCGTAAAAACGTAACAAAAATGAATATAAACAATTTTTTATGCTTTTTTTAGTCTTTTCTAACATCTCAACGGTTGGCATTGCAAAAATCCACGAATAATGTTCTAAACAGCCTGACTATCCTCCTTACTCACCAGATGCAATCCAAAGTAACTCCTTCTTGTCCCCTCATCTAAAAATTATATTTGGACTACAGAAATTTTCATCAAATGAGGATGCCATTATCGCCACAAACAATATTTTTGTAATGAAAGACGGCTACTATTTTGACGGGACAAAGAAACAGGAAAACCCCTGTGAAAAGTGCCTACATGCATGTACACACAAAGGAGCTTTGAAAAAAAATGAGTTCAGGGGAAAATGTCTTGTATCTTTGTTAGGTCAAAATCTTTTCCGACAACCCTCGTATTGGTAATTTTTTTTTTTTCAAACTAATAGTTTCTTATTATATTGAGACTCGCAATGCGTTTATTAAGCCTTTAGCATGACAACAAATTATACTTACTTTTTAAATTATAAAACTATCAATTATAATATGAGTTATGAGGTTATCGAAAACTCCTTAAAAAGAATTCTTTATTCATATAGATGCCGTCAACTACCTCAAACCATTTCTATTGGCATGAATCACATCATGAGCGCCCATAAGCTGAATTCCAGGGAAGGGGGCTTACCGGGTCTAGTTGGCACTTTAAATGCCATACGAGGGACGTTCAATAAGTTCATAGAACGGAACACTTAGAAATGACGAAATAAGTTCTAACCCTGCATGCATGCTTATCTAGGTAAATGATATTCACAGCCTGAAAACTGTTCATTTTGCTTTGTCCTTTCAGGTATAAGAAGACTCCAAAGTCATTGAATCACTGTAGAAATGAATTCGTCACTGATCGAGTACAGAGCAGTGATCAAATTCCTTATCAAAGAAGGTTATTCGGCTAGAGAAATCACAGATCGGTTGGCCAAGGTGTACTAGCAAGATGCTCCCAAGTATTCCACGGTCGCCAAAGGGGCCGCAGAGTTCAAGCGGGGCCGTCAATCCCTGGAAGACGACCCAAGGTCCGGTCGACCTTAGGAAGTGACGACCCCTGAGGTCATCCGGCGTGTGGAAGACCTTGTCATGGCTGATCGTCGTTTAAAGGTCAAAGAAGCTGCAACCGAAGTTGGCATTTCTGAACGGAGCGTTTTCAATATTCTTCACAACCATCTTCATCTCTCCAAAGTGTCTGCCAGATGGGTGCCTCGAAATCTTCAAGTGCAAGATCGACAGCAGCGGATGCAGCTCAGTTCACAACTTCTGGAGCTCTACAGGAGAGACCCTGAAGACTTCCATTTGCGACTTGTGACTGGAGACGAGACCTGGTACACCACTGGGACCCTGATAGCAAGATCGCCTCCAAGCAGTGGAAACACAGTGACTCGCCACCTCCAAGGAAGTTTCGGACACAGTCCTCTGCAGGCAAGGTGATGGCATCAGTCTTCTGGGATTCGAAAGGTCTCCTGCTAATCCAATACTTTCCCAGAGGCTCTACCATCACTGGTGCCTATTATTCGGATCTGATGGTTAAGTTGCGCCAGGCTATCAAGACAAAGAGGCGACGAATGCTGACTCGTGGTGTTTTCCTTCTTCATGACAATGCGCCGGTGCACAAGAGCCGCGTGGCACAAGCCGCAATCAATCAGATGGGCTTCGAACAATTGGCTCACCCACCCTACAGCCCAGATCTGGCCCTAAGTGACTTCCGCCTGTTTCGTGCCATGAAATCCAACCTTCGTGGAATGCGTTTTGGTGACGATGAGAAGCTGATATCCACCGTGGATCAGTGGTTCGATTCCCAGTCACAAGACTTTTTCCAAGCTGGAATTGTGGCACTTGAGCATCGGTGGTTTAAGTGCGTAGAAGTTAGGGGAGACTATATTGAAAAGTGGTTTTTGTCTCAATAGGCCTAGAAGGTTTTTTTTTGGGGGGGGGGGGGGTAAAAATGTTTCAGAAAGAAGATTGTATTTTCTATCAGGATTCAACAATTGATTATTAAAAATTAAAAAAAATCTTATCTAAAACAGCAAAAAAAAATCTGCAAATTTACAATTCAGCTGTAGAAACAATCTGTCGGCTGTCAATTTCAAAATCCAACTGAAGCCTGAAGCTGTATAGTAGTGAATGCGCTCTATAATTCTATTCAACTGGAAAATAAAATTCTTGACTACGAATGATGTAAGAAATAGCGATTGGGAAACTGCATTCGAAATGATTTAAACTCATTTCATAAAGACGATTCTTTTTTTTGTCAACATATGAAGAACTGCGTATATTACAATATTTGCAATTGCATATTGCATCTGTCTGGTTTTTATGCAAAGTAACGAAAGAGACGAAAATTAATGAACAAGAGAGTAGTGAAGAATTATGGGGTATGCAAAGTAACATTTGGCAGGGAAAGTCACTGGTGATAAATCGCTAGGGGTGGCACCGTGATTGCGTGATTTTCGGGGATTCGGGGAACCAAATTTTTTTCGGGGTGACGCATAGATTTTTGGGGAAAATACCCGAAAATTCGGGGATAGTGTAGGACCTGCTTGATTTCTAATCAGGCAAATCGAAATACTAAACAACATGAGAAGAAAAAGCTCCGACTTTGCGGTTGACGCTGTAAAGAATTGCCACAGAATTAATTTGAAGTCGACCGAACGCCACCGCCTCTGCCGGTGGCGGCGCGCCTGCGGCAAGCCGGCGGCGGTACAACACTTCGAAGGCGTTCGACTGGGTCTCTCGTCGGCGGCGTTTGGTCGATCCGTCGGCGCGGCGCCGGGGCCTAGTTTTAACCGTTAACGGGAAAATGTACTTCTCAAAGTTAGGGTTAGCTTTATGATGAAAACGGTCCCTTTTTATGGTGAACTCTGACCTTGTCTCTGTAGATGGGAAATACAATTTTTTCTAGTCTCTACAGATCACCAGTTTTTCCTTTTTGTGACCCCACTTAAATACTATGCTAAACTTAAACATCAATTAATAAAAGGTTTCCAAGATCACAGAGCAAAAATCGATTTTGAATGACTGTGTTTTGAATACACATAAAAAAATGATGCCATGGTTATAATAAAAAAAAGGAAGACAAGCTAGAATAATAAAAAAGAACAAAAAAAATCAATTTAGATAAATCCTGGTTATCCATTAATCTTTATGCGTTCATATATGTCAATTTAGACCCTTATTTTTAACTAATTTGCTCAAAGTCTAAAATAACCTTAGTCATATCTACTTGAAAGGGAAATATCAGCGTAGGTAAGCCACCTTCCCCCAAAAACTGAGTAAAAAAAGCATCGAATAAAAGTTTAGGACAAAACACATCAAGATACCAAGAATCGGACGTTTGGGTGTCAAAACGTACTTTCCGGTTCGTCAAGTCCTTCCCCCATACTGATAAATCCTCTCCTTCCTGTTAGTGTTTTTGGTCCACATACCTGGGAGCTCTGGTATCCATTAGTACTTTATTCCATAAAAACTCCTCAATTTCCACTTTGCATGACACAAGGAAATAGGTTCGCTCCATGCCAACCTAATCAGATTTTCTTTCTCAGCCGACTCACATTTCCATCAAACATTAAATGGACAATGGACTAGCTCAAATTATTAAAGCAATTTTATGAAAATTGCAGTTCACAGCACGGAACAGCTGGGGATTTAAGTTCCTTTCAGTTGAGGTCAATAGAGATACATAGGACTAAAGATGCTTCAAAGTATCCCTGAAATTGCTCCTATGTTCCCCCTAACAACGACTCTGACGTTAATCATTTAATGGCCTTTAAAGTCTCAAAATGATGCCTCTCAATTTTTCTTTAATTTTGGGAGCAAATGAAGGTCAAAAGAGGCCAAATCCAGTGAGTAGTAGGGCAAGGGTGTTCAAGGAACTTTGTGGCCACTTTGGTCAAAAACTGCTTTATGAAAATGGCTGAATAAGAGGATGTGCTGTCATGGGGAAGCACCCACAACCGATGGTGCCAAAAATCAGATCTCTCTCTCTGCAAACTCATTCACACAGTCCTTTCAGTGCTTCGAGGTAGTAAGCATAATTTAATGTCTGACTCCAGGAAATTCATTCTGTTTGCGCAATTTCACATAAATAAATAAGAAAAACATTAGCATGGCCATGATATTTGATTTTGATATCCTGGCTTTTTTCGCTCGTGGCTCATGTATTTTTTTCCATTCCTTGCTCTTTTTCCTAGTCTGAGGATCGTACTCGTAAATCCATGTTCCGTTTCCCTAATCAAATTTTGAATATCTAAATTCTCTAATCAATCTTGACAAACGCTCAAACGATTTTCCTTTTGTATGAAAAGTTTTGGGGTTCGATCTTCGCACTAAGCTTTAATATCTCCGACATTTGTGTGACTATAAGACGCAGTGTTTCTTGGTTGATCCCAATGACTTGGGTGACATCCCTAAGAGTCAGGCAACGGTTTGAATTGATTTCTCAACTTCTTGCATAAAAAAATCACTACAAACATTGGAGGGGCGTCCCAAACGTTCATTGTCCTTCCTTGAGATTCTGCCCTCTCGAAACCCCGCAAGCCACTTGAAGAGCGAACTTCTTTTCAGAAGACGGTCTCTGTGAACTTGCCTCATTATCTCAAGAATTCCTGAGTTCGCTTTCCCATCAAAACTCGTTGTTCATCAATATCTTGATCAATTTACGTTATCAAAGGCAGCACAATAGCAATGCCTAAGTAAAGAACGATGTGGGCACAATGAATAATTTTTTTTTTTTTGGTTTCATGGTCTTAGACCAAGGCACTTCGTATCGAAGGAGTTGTCGTAGAAACTTTGAAAAGGACCTATTCGATTGGAAATTGGAATGGCCAGCGCCCTTTTAACTAGTCGAAAGTGATTGGAATGCAACTGACACCCCCTCCACGCCCACCCTTTCCCAAAACACATCCAATCAAAATTTTGAGATAACCATTTGTTCAGCGTAATTGATTTCCAGATAGAAATTATGTTTTTGAGGAGGACACTCCCCCACATCCCTCTGGGCAAGGGTTGTAAGTTATTCCCTGGGGGCATATAAGGTTTTTATAGAAAGCTTTCTCGTAGAAACTTCAAAAAGGGCTCATTCAATTGGAAACTCAAAGGGCTAGAAAAAATTTCCACAAAATAAGTTTTTCAAAGAAAAGTAAAGAACCCCATTAAACCAAAAACGAGCAAAAATAAAATCAAATAATCTACCAAGCGTGAAACTACCACAAATCAGCATCAATAAATAAATGAAACCCAAATCGAACAGAAATTACAATAAATAACCGATTCAAACTCAAAACGAGCAGAAATTAACATGAGTAGGGCTCAAAACCCCTATGTCTTCGCAAGGCCAGAACATAATTTGAACTCTGCTGAAAAAAATACAAATGAGGTGTATTGTCAGTTTAATATACATATACTGATATTTAGTAATCAAAATGTTAATATTATTTGATTTATTGAAGTTATAAAAGTAAAAAAAATAATATTTTTTAAGAATTGTATGAAAATATCTACTTTATTGTGACCTTTAATCGAGCGCAACCTGATGATCATATTTTCTTCCACTATAAACCAAATTTTATTTTTGGTCGTTTATTATTCTTTGATGATTAGGGAGGGGGAGAGATGCTAGGACGGCTTGGTGTGGAATAAAGGAAACTTATAGGAGTTTAAAATTGGTACTAAGATCCCCAACTCAAGCAAAAACAATGAAAGAAAACTCTTTGTTTTATCATTCGGCCCCCTCAGCCATCCTTACCCACTTTAATTCATAAAAGCCAATTATATGTGTATCTATATGGTGTTAGGCTTCAGCAAGTCGATGCGGTAGATGAATTAACTAAAATCCACATCCCTATATAATGAATATTTTTTCAAATGCATTTTTGGCTAGGCAAAATAATTGAACTAACAAGCTTACAGTATTCCCTGTTATATAATCTTTAAATGCTTACTATTTTCTTACCAGTGCAAATGCTTGTATCCCACCAATTTATAGGACAAACGAGTACATCAGGAATTTCTTCTTGCAATTCAACCGCAGCTCTAAGCTGTTCTAAATGTCTTGAATCCACGGGGAAGGGGGGATTTGCTGCAGTCCACGCCGAAAGATACACCAAACACACGAGGATAATAGGCAATAACCAACATCTCGCCAGTTGAAAGTCACTGAAGTTTGCATTTGTGGAATTTTTGGAACGGAATGTAAGAGAAACTCTGAAATGAAAGTATGGAGTTATAATAAATGGAAATTTGCGATATTGTTTGAGGGATAGTGAAGGGAATCGAGTCTTTAATAACGTCTGAAAAAGGTGTTAGAACAAGCTATAGCTAGCAGAGTATTATCCGCCTAAAGACCTTAGTTTCTATCCAAATGTTATAGATTTTATATTTTAAGTTAATTAAGATCTTAAATTTTAAGATTTTATTTAAGATTTTATATTGTTCCCATGAGGTTTACTTTTAAGTTAATTGAAACAAAAGAAAATAAGTGAACTAAATGAAATTATTTGTCTAGATATTAACAAGCCACAGGGATTACGCAATAAGAAAGGGTGGGGAAAGCGTCTAAGGATCTGCTTGTATGAATTATTATTTCTAATAAGAAAATATCAAGTCTGGAAATATTTTGTTCCATGCAAATAAGCTTGTGTTTGTTTCTCAGAAGAACTAAAGAATAGAAGGATGGGGGAAAGATGGCTATGCGGAAAAAATATTTAGAAAAGAGGGAGAGGGTTTTGACAGCCAGAAAAGTATTCAGACCAACCTCTGAGCAAGATTTGTGTTCCCTTGCAAGAATTGGATTATGACTCGATCGATCCTGTAGATTTAAATGAAGTATTGGATTTGAAAAGAACATCGTTACATGGTTCCGATGGAACATCAATATTGAAACATTCAAGAGAATATTTACTTCAAAATGTCTTACTACTTTTTTAACAGAAAGGATTTTGCCGCGTAGTAGTAGATAGTAGTAGTATTGGTAGTTATATTGGTAAGAGGTGCTTGATAAGGTTAAGGCTGGTCTTAGACAATTTTAGGGAGTTAGACGAGGAGTAGGGTTCTAAAGTATTTGTGATTTGTCTACTATTAGTAATTTGTACTTTACTGAAAAAAAATTAAATGAATTTACTGAAAGAAAAACACGCATTGTCAATTTAATATACATATGCTGATATTTAATTAATTAAAATATTAATTAATTTTTGATTTCTTAAAGTTATAAAAGTGAAAACATTTAAAAGAATGTTTTTCAGTAAAGTGCAATTATATTCTGGCTTTTAGAAAGCTTGAGGTTTAAAACCTACTAATATTGCTTTCTGCTCGTTTTGAGTTTGACTCTGTTATCTACTTTAATTTCTGTTTGTTTTGGGTTTCATTTATTTATTGATACTAATTTGTGGTAGTTGTATTCTTGGTAGATTTTTTGATTCTGTTCTTGAGCATTTTTGGTTTAATGGACGTTCTTTGATTTTTTAAAAACTTATTTTGTGGAAAAAGTTTTTAATTATCTGTTTGTTTTATATTGACAAAGTCTCTTTCAGGGAGAAAGACTGAGCCGCTTCTAAAGTTAAACAACTATCCCTTCCATCAAAACTTTAAATATCCCCTGAACATAACTTACAACACTTGCCCCTAATCACTGCGGTTTATTTCAACCCCAAAAGCCTTGTTGTATGATACTTAAACTATTTTGAATAGAATAGCTATCTCAAAATTTCTATTAGATGCATTTCGTGACAATACGACGTGTGTGTGTGGCGGGGGTAGCTGCCCTCCGATCACTTTGACTCTTAAAAAGAGCACTAGAGCGTCTGATTACCAATCCAATAAGCCCCCTCCGAAGTTTATATGACCAGGATTCTATAAGGGTTAGAGGGCAACTAGCCCGCCTCTCATGCCCCTTTTCCCCCCTAAATCGTCCAGTCGAAGTTGAGTTAGCCATTTTATTAAGCATAGTTGAAAATTTCAAAACTATGCCATTGGAGATTGCATGCCCCCACATCCCCTGAGGATAACTCTTTAAGTTATAAAATTTACCCATTGTTTAGTCTATGTATAATATTTCTTATTAGGGATTTTGTATCTAGGGTGGGTTTCGATGTGGATAATCTCCCGCGTGAAGGGAAATTTTCGGAGATAAACTTTCCAGGCGATATTTTGCACTGGGCGGGTTGACAAAATCTCCATATTAAATTCATTTTATTTGCCTTACTCTCTCTTTGCCTACTCAATTTTGCATGTGGAGATGTTCCGTGGGAATTGCCGGTGGAAGTTTTCGGCGTTTTTGTATATCTGAGAAATGATTCCACGGAAGGGGAAATTCATGGAACGATTGAGAAAACGATTAGAACTTAGTTTTTTTCAAATGAAAGTATGCTAAGGAGAATTTTTAGGCTGAATCTTTTGTAAGAAGGTGGGGGCAGGGAATTTTCAGCGAGGATGGAATTGCCCGGAAAGGATTTTATGCGGTTGGGGTTTATTTTACGCAGGGGGAACTTTCCATGGAGGAGTTTCCCGTTAGGGCAGGGAAGTTTTCATGGAGAGTGAGCAAGATTTACCGGTATAATTTGAAAAAAGATCAGAAACTAAATTATAAAACAAGTTTTTTTAATTGAAAGTAAGGAGCAACATTAAAACTCAAAATGAAATGAAATTATTTTGTATGTAAAGAGGGTGCCCCCTCCTCATTACCTTGCTCTTTACACTAAAGCTTTACTGTTTCTCCTAATTTTTTAAGAACGACTCCTGAAACACAAGAAACGCTTAATTAGAATACGAAGATCTTTTTTTAAAGTACTAAAAACTTTAGCTTGAACAGCAAGTTATTGAGGATGCGGCAACCCTGTTTTGAGTTTTAACGTTGCTCCTTAATTTCATCTTGTTTCTCTTTCATCTGTCCGTTTTAAGTTCAATTTTGCTCTTTACTTTTATATGAAATACCTTGTTTTTGTTTTTAATAGCAAAAAAAACAAGTTTTTAATAGTAAAAAAAACAAGTAATTTCGTATTATTCAATACGAAACATATTTGTGTAAGACTTACTGTGGAACTATGCTCTTGTTAAAAGTTGTCAGTATTTGAAATACTGGTATTGGATTGCCATTTGTTGGCCTATACCTAGCCTATTTTTCATATTTCCCGAATGCCAACCAGAAAATTTGAGCTACCAGCATCAGACAGGGACAATCAGCATCAGACAGGGAAATATTATTATTATGTTCACTACTAGACCATTGAGAGACAGAATTTGGTGATGCAGGTCCATGAACGCTTAAACAATTAACAGACAATCAGTAAACAATGACAAATCGGAAATCTCACAGGAAAAGTAGCCAACAAAGATGATTTATTTGGGGGCTTCTGCCTACTTGGACTTCTGCTTCTGCCAATATGCTACCAAGGACTAGTGTGCATGAAATTTCATATTCGACTTGATTTATTAGTTAAAATGGTTAACTAATTCCCATGATTATATACAACTTGTATATCAAAATGGAGTTTTTGCCAAGAAATGGATTTCATGCCATTTCAAACATATTGTTTTTTTATTTTTTTCTTTAACAAAAATGCGTAAATAAAGCAATTTCTTTTAAAACGAGCCCTTAAACAGCTATGTTCCAGTGCCCCAGATAGCAGCGGAGAAAAAAAAGCAGACATCAGTGCTACACATGCAAAAGTGATTTTTCTTGTGGTTCAACCCAGGGGAATGAAGTTTCTCCTACAGGATTTTCGGTCCTGGCAATTCGACTGTGTTCAGCTGAAATGACCCCTGACTTTGTGGCAAAAATGGAGGTTTTCTGTCCGAAGTGCCAAAAATTAATATTTTTTAGTGAAGAGTGAAGTGTGAAGTGTGAAGAGTGAAGTGAAGTGTGAACCTAAGAACAAGAAGAAAAATCGTAATTGAAAAGGAAAATTCAAACAAAATAGGTGATGTGATGTGCTAGATAAGGCAATGTAGGATAGGAAAACGTTTACGATTGAATATCCTTGTAAATGCGTATTTACGTGAACAAACTAAAGAGGGAAGACTACCTACCGCACTGTCATTTGCTGATAATTTTTATGCAATTTATTTACGTTGTATAATATTCTGAATTTAATTAAGTTTTAATACGAAAACGGAGCAATAGCTGAGAGCCAACGTTTTGGGAATACGACGCATTATTATTGCAAAACAAAGAGATAGTTAATGATTTGTTGACTACTACATATAATATGTTTAGTCCTGTTTATTTTCGAATTTGTTCAATATGAGAGATCAAGGTGAAGTATAAGGTATGAACTTTCTCTCATTACGAATACATATAGGTCATCTGCATCAGTAAGTACATCACCATAACTGCTCATATTTTAAAATAATTTAAAATAGTTCTTTCTGCCAGGTTACAGCAGGGGGCTATTCTAGTATTTTGTAAATTATTTGGTGTATCTTATACCTATTTCCAGTCGCTTTTTCCTTTCTTCTGCTTCTTCTTCTTTCTTTTTTTGAGATGTTTGCATGACATATCGAACGTATTGAATTCTACCTTTTTGTCTACCTTTGTTAAATGCTGGTGTTTAGTATAGCGTGTTGATTCAATAAAATTACTCAGAGACTAGCTGGATAACGGGGGAAAATGATGAGCATAACAAGAGAAATTAGAATGTAAATTACCAAATAAAAAGAGAAAATGTAGCGAAGAGAAAACCTCTTGGAGGCGATGAGTCTTTTGGTCCTGAGCCTTAACAAAGTTTGAAGAGCACACCCATAACGATAATAATAAGATACAACGTGCCACAAGTTCCAAGCAGCTGAGAGTACCTTACGATGGTTTGGGCACCTTCTTCGAATGTCCCTGTATTTACCCGCAAAGACGGTCTTTGACCCTACGAAAGCTGGTTAGAAGCGATCTCAAGGCCGACCGAAGAAACGATGGTCCGATAGCCAGTTCGAGTTCCCGGCGTTAGCAAATGTAAGACTGAGCCAAGTGCAAACGCTTGCCGAGAACAAAAGTGGATGGAGGAGTCAGACGTCACTCTCTACGGTGAATAACGCGCGGCAGGAGACCCGAGTCAAGTAAGTCAAATACCATGCAGAACCTACCTCCATGCTTTAAGAAGTACTGATCCACTTGTGATTGCAAACCCCAAATGGCGTGTCCACTTCACAGATGCACAGTATAATATAGACGGGTCAGGAAAGAAGGATATTACCTGGAAAAGTAGAAGGAATTAAATAATTGATTTCCACAATTTTTAGTAGTTTAATGGTAGTAAGCACACCAAAGAGGGGCAAACTATATATTTTTTGAGGCAAAAATAAATGCTTGATCCTAGTGAGTACACAGAACACAGTAAGGAGGGTCAAATCAAGGGCGGATCCAGGATCTTTTTTAGGGGGATGGGGGCGCAAAATAGGTTGATCCGATAAACTTGCATTAGGAGCAAGTTTAATTATCTGAAACTTGCATTAGTTAAGTAAATCACACTACTTTAGACAACGTTAGGGGGCGCGCGCCCCTCCCCCCTAGATTCCGCACTGGATAAAATGCAGCGTTTTTTGAGGCACAAACAAGTACTTGGTACTAGTGAGCTTGCTAAAGACAGTAAAGAGGGAAAATGTGGCGTTTTCAATGAAAATAAACTGCATAGCCATACTGAGCAGACTTAAGACAAGACAGAGTTTCAAATGCTGCGTTTTTTAAGGCAAAATAACAGTTTAGTGCTATTGAGCTCGCTTAAGACAGTAAAGAGAAAAAGGCTGCATTTTTAATCAAAAGTTAACATCTTCGCTCTTGTGAGCACGTCAAAAACAGTAAATAAGCATTTTCCGATTCGAAAATGGTCATATTTAATTATTTTGATCTTGTTTTATTTTTTTCTAAAAATCTTCTAGGTTGATACTCATTGACATTTCTTGTGTGTTTTCGTAAGGTCTCAGAACTTGATTTAGCTTTGAGAATTCCACTCAACAAAAGTGAACACATGTATCAGAAGTAAGAGAAACTGCTTGTTCTAACAGTTGAAGCATACTACAACTTGACATGGTGGAGCATATGGTTTTTCCACTTCCAAGTAAATTAGGTCGTTTTTTGCTCTTGACTTATGTCCCGGAGGTCCTCATAGGTCACGTTGGTACTATCTCCAACACACGTACATAGATCAGTTCCGTACATGAAGCTCGGTCGTCAGCTTGTTTGAGAAGGCGCAGGACTCCGAAGTTGTCTCGCCATATCTTCCAAGGTATTCAAGGTGGGCTGGTATTATGGACCCTTCTTTCAAAGGTAACTACTGGCAGGCGTGAGTTATTCGTTCAAGGTGGAACCGAACCCCCAGAAATGGTGCAATAACACTTTCTGGAAAAGTGTAGTTTCTTCCTTCAATTGTCTTTGAAGATCTTCGTTGGAGAGAGAGACAGAGAGAGGAAAACTCAACCGAAACATTATCAGTATTTGTAGACGACAGGATTCTCCTCTATATTATGGAAGTTAACTTCTTCTTTAGAAGGTGTATACTATATTTTGCTTATATTACTACGTTTTTAGTCATTTTAAATCATTTTAAGGACCAGAAACATTAAATTTGCAAATTTTGTGGAAAAAATATATTTTTTAGACAAAATACAGATATTTTAGCAATGGCCCTGTTACCTGGAAAAATTACAATAGCTTAATGTACAAAAAACTAGAATGACAAACTGTGGTTTACTACTTTTTTTATAATTAATATTAATTATTAACCAAAAAACATAACATAAACACATCGCCTCCAGATACCATAGCATGATATGGAGGAGGAATAATAAAACAAATCCATAAAAACAAATATAATAACAATTCATATTGACCTCGGAAGGGTTTTATAATACAAAACATAATTACAACATCATGTTCCCTGCTACAACAAAGCTAACAAATTTAGTATAACAATTTTGGAGAAAAGGACAAGAAATCAGTGGCGTAATTACGTCAAAATCATGGTCTTTAGGGGGGGGTGTGTGTAAAGTTGGAGTCAATTTTCCCAAATCAAATGAAAATGACAGTAGGAACCTATATTGAAATTTGAGGTGAACATCCATATATGGTCATAGAAGATATTTAGTGTCCTTGATAAAAGCCTGTATGAGATTTAGTGTCCTTGGTAAAAGCCACGAAAAAATTTAATGTCCTTGGTAAAAGCCTGAAAAAGATTTAATGTCCTTGTTAAAAGTCTGGACGAGATTTAACATACATGGTAAAAGACTTATTTCTAAACCAATCAGAGGCCTAGAATCCCTCTACGTACAAGACCACACCTATTTATAGACCAGTTTGACGGTTATATGATTTGATGTTGTTTGATGGTTATGGGTGTTGTTTCATGTTTCTGTTTGCTGATGGTTGGTTTGATGTTGTTTGATGGTTATGGGTGTTGTTTCATGGTTCTGTTTGTTGATGGTTGTTTGATGGTTATGAGTGTTGTTTCATGGTTGTGTTTGTTGATGGTTGGTTTGATGTTGTTTGATGGTTATGAGTGCTGTTTCATGGTTCTGTTTGTTTGTTGCTCAACTTGTTTGATGTTTCTATGACTAATGGATACAGACAGAAATTTACATGATTGCTGGATAAGAGTGTCTAACGGGACAGGAGCAATGACACCTATTTCTAGGTCATAAGGTTTTTCTTACATTGCAAAAGGATGCCGAAACAAAGGAACATTCAGAAATTAACATTCAGAAATTGGAAAAAAATTAATCGTCATTTTAGGGATTTTTTTTTGGGTGAAACAGTTTGAGACATTTTAGAGGATGATTTGGGGTGAAGCTCTGTGGTCGTTATAATACACAAGTAAAGACTATTGGATTAGTGAGAGAATTACGAGTATGATCCATCAATGACTCTAACCACAATGGACCTCCAACTCCAGGGGCCACCTCTCCCCAACCCCATTGCGTAGCTAATAAAGGAACATTTAACATTTTTTCTGATTTTGTGTGTTTTCGCAAAAAAGTAGCTCATCTTTAACAAACTTAGCCATTTTTCGTTTAATGTACTTAAATTTAATGGAATGACATGCTAGTAAAAGGTCAATTTGTTGAAAAGATCAATGTACTTAAAGAGCTAAAATCTTAGGTGTAATAAAGGTTTAAAATCGCTTACCGACCAAATGTATATCTGGCCAACACATTGTATTTTACTGTGTTTATTTTTTCTAAGAGTAACACAGCTTATGACATAAAATTTTCTGATAATAACTTTAGCTATTAGCTCGCTATTAACGTTTTCTATATAATTTTTAAAAATTATTTCAAAACAATTTTTATTTTCAATTATAATAATGTTAATAACGTGGTTTTTTCACTATTTTCACATAATGACTGATACAATTATCACTACACCTCTAGAGAGCAGATATCATGGGGGGGGGTATCCCCATTCATCCTTATTGGACTCATCGTTGCTCATCCACGTTCGATGGTCCCATGAAATGGGTTGTGTTTTATTTTGCATTAGGGGATATCTAACACACATGTCCACATGTGGTATCTTTTCAGGTACCCAATGCACAAAAAACCTCACTTCATCATGGGGACGGTGAATCGCATTGGGTTATTTTTCACAGCTAAAGTCCTCAAAGTTAAAAAGGGGGATGTTAACGTCACATTCTACGATCATGAACTTATCGGTAGGGATATTCCCTTTAACGTATAGCGCTTTTCAAGGACTTCCTCTTGTACATGCTTTAATTCTGTACCATTTTTATTAAATGGCTTTATTTTTCTATCGTAGAATCCTAATCTGCTCTTACAAAGTAATGTAGTACTCCATAAGCGTTTATCATACTAAAACAAGTTATAGTTGACATCCCAATGGTAAATGTCTATTTTCTACGATCTTCACCCAGTAATAAAAACACAAACATCGAAAATTATTCCACAAGATGAGTGTTTTATGCCAATATATTCTGAATCGATCACACCGTACATGATGAAATGAACTATTTTATAATTGTGTGTCTCTATTCTAAGCATAGAATTGGGGAACAAACTCCTTATCACATTGGTTGACAATCAGGACAAAGAGAGTCAGAGAAAAAGCTCCATCGACACATCTGTCAGAAAAGCAAGAGGATCAGTTTGGACACTGAGTGAGGTCACATCCGCCTGAGAATATTACGGCTTTTAGAAGAAAAAAAATTATTAGTCACCAAGAAACTTCAACTACCAACATGTTTCAGAACTCCTATCAAGTCGAACAAAAAAACAAAAACAAAAAACAATTATAACAAAAAAACTCAATTTTAAACAGTTCTTGCGAACAAAGTGAAAGTAAAGTGAAACTCGGACTGAAAGTAACCATAACTCCAAAAACGGAATTTTAGTAATAATACATACATAAAAATGATTGGCTTTGTATGCTGATTCCAAACACAAAAATTTCCTTAGGTTTAATGTTATCCACCATAACCTAAGAGCCTGAGAATATTACACCTTTTCGAAGAAAAAAAATCTTTAGTCAACAAGAAATTTCAACTGCCAAATTGTTAATGAATTCCTATCAAGTCGAACAAAAACAACAAAAAACAACTGCAACAAAAAAAAAAACAACCTAATTTTAAACAGTTCTTGGGAAGAAAGTGAAAGTAAATTGCAACTATGCTGATTCCAAATACATAAATTTTCTTAGGTTTAATGTTATCCGTCATAAGCTAAGAGCCTGAGAATATTACACCTTTTAGAAAAAATCTTTAGTCATCAAGAAATTTTAACCGCCAACTTGCTTCAGAATTCCTATCAAGTCGAAAAAAAACAACAAAAAACAACTATAATAAAAACAATGTAATTTTAAACAGTTCTTGGGAACAAAGTAAAAGTAAATTGAAACTTGGCCAGAAAGTAACCATAAGTCTAAAAACAGAATTTTAATAATAGGGCCTGAAAATATTACGCCTTTTAGAAAAACAACAAATCTTTAGTCATCAAGAAATTTCAACTCTCAACTTGTTTCCGAATTCCTATCAAGTCGAACAAAAAAAAAATACAAAAAAAACTACAAGAAAAGAACCTAATTTTAAACAGTTCTTGGAACAAAGTGAAAGTAAAGTGCAACTCGGCCCGAAAGTAACCATAGGTCTAAAAACGGAATTTTAATAATAGGGCCTGAGATTATTACGCCTTTTAGAAAAAAAAATCTTTAGTCATCAAGAAATTTCAACTGCCAACTTGTTTCCGAAATCCTATCAATTCGAACAAAAAAAATAAAAAAAACTACAAAAAAGAACCTAATTTTAAACAGTTCTTGGGAACAAAGTGAAAGTAAAGTCTAACTCAGCCCGAAAGTAACCATAACTCTAAAAATGGAATTTTAATAACAATAGATACATAAAAATGATTGCCTTAGTGTGCTGGTTCCAAATACATAAATTTACTTAGGTTTAATGTTATCCGTCAAAAGTTAAGAGCTTTTCATGTTTTGATTGAAGAATTAAAACATTACTTAAATTAGCTATCAAACATGAATTTCATTTTTTAGATAGTATTAAACAAAAAAGTCTTACAATGTTTGAGTTACTCATATCAATTCTTTGATTAACGAATCTTTAGTTGAATACAGACTGCTCTAATAAACAACAAATATAGACTTATATCGCAAATGGAAGTAACGGTCCAACAACTGGATTAGCCTATGTTATTAAACAAATTGATAAACAAGCAAATGTCTCCCATCACTTTCATACAGAACTTTTAGGATGAAACCGTTCTATTAATCAAATAAAATATTATCTTTTAATTCCCAGCGCAGTTTAGTTTTATCCATCCAAAACTACGAAATGGAGAAAATTTGTCTGATTTTCGAAAAATGGGAGAAAGACATTATTGAGGTCATAGAATTTTAATGAAAATCATACTATTGGATTCGGCATATCAAAGAACCCTACTGTAGAGGTTTCAAGCTCTTATCAGCAAAAATGTGGAATTTTGCATTTTTGACAGAGTGCAAGGATTTTGTACGGGGATTAGTTTTACATTTGGAGGAGGGTTTCCTGGGGTAAAATTTTCAGGGAAAACTTTACCCATTTTTTCCGTATTTTTTCCGATTTAGCGTAAAGAGCTATGTGTTGAGGAGGGAGACAATAGATATAGATGACAATACAGAATTGAAGCATCAAATACAAAATTCCACATTATTGCACGGAAATACCAAAACCATAGGTTAGGTTATGTTAGCCTACGTACGCGCGAAAAAAGGGAGAAAGACATCATTGAGGTCATAGAATTTTAATGAAAATCCTACCATTGAATTCGGCATATCAAAGAACCATACTGTAGAGGTTTTAAGCTCTTATCAGCAAAATATGGAATTTGCATTTTTGAAAGAGTGGAAGGATTTTGTACGGGGATTAATTTTACATGGGGAGGGGGATTTCCAGGGGTGAAATTTTACCGATTTTTTCCGGATGTTTTTTGAGGAGACGAAACGGACAGAATTTGAACTTTAGCGTAAAGAGCTAGGCGTTGAGGAGGGAGACAATAGATATAGACGACAATACAAAAATGAAGCATCAAATACAAAGTTCCACATTATTGCATGGAAATACAAAAACCATAGGTTAGATTAGGTTAGCCTACGTACGCCGAGTACGTAAGCTAACCTAACCTATGGTTCTGGTATTTCCAATTATATCTATTGTCTCCCTCATCAACACCTAGCTCTTTACGCTAAATTTCAAATTCTGTCCGTTTCGTCACCTCGGAAAAAATCAGTAAAATTTACCCCTGAAAATTTCATCCCTGGAAACCCCCCTCCTCATGTAAAATTAATCCCCGTACAAAATTCTTCCACTCTGTCAAAAAATGCAAAATTCCACATTTTTGCTGATAAGAGCTTAAAACCTCTACAGTATGGTTCTTTGATATGCCGAATCCAATGGTATGATTTTCATTAAAATTATGTGACCTCAATGATGTCTTCCTCCCCTTTTTTGAAAATCAGACAAATTTTCTCCGGTTCGTAGTTTTGGATGGATAAAACTAAGCTGCGCTGGGAATTAAAAGATAATATTTAATCTGATTAATATAACTGTTTCATCCTGAAAAGTTCTGTATGAAAGTGATGGGAGACATTTGCCTGTTTTTCAATTTATTTAATAAAATAGGCTAATATAGTTCAAAACCTCAACACCTAACTCTTTAGGCTAAAGTTCGAATTCTGTCTGTTTCGTTTCCTCGGAAAAAATCCGGAAAAAATCGGTAAAATTTCCCCCTGAAAATTTCATCCCTGGAAACCCCCTCCTCATGTAAAATTAATCCCCGTACAAAATCCTTCCACTCTGTCAAAATGCAAAATTCCACATTTTTGCTGGTAAAAGCTTGAAACCTCTACAATAGGGTTTTTTAATATGTCGAATCCAATGGTATGATTTTCATTAAAATTCCATGACCTCAATGATGTCTTTCTCCCTTTTTCGAAAATCAGACAAATTTTCTCCGTTTCGTACTTTTGTATGGAAAAAACTAAGCTGCGCTGGGAATTTAAAGATTTTATCTGATTAATATAACGGTTTCATCCTGCAAAGTTCTATATGAAAGTGATGGGAGACATTTGCTTGTTTTTCAATTTATTTAATAACATAGGCTAATCTAGTTGTTGGACCGTTACTTCCATTTGCGATATGAGTCTATGTTTGTTGTTTATTAGAGCAGTCTGTATTGAACTAAAGAATCGTTAATCAAAGAATTGCTATGAGTAGCTCTTACCTTTTGACGGATAACATTAAACCTAAGGAAGTTTGTGTATTTGGAATCAGCATACGAAGCCAATCATTTTTATGTATCTATTGCTTTTAAAATCCCGTTTTTAGAGTTATGGTTACTTTGGGGCCGAGTTGCAATTTACATTCACTTTGTTCCCAAAAACTGTTTAAAATTAGGTTATTTTTTTATTGTAGTTGTTGTTTTTTGTTCGAATGACAGGAATTCTGAAACAAGTTGGCAGTTGAAATTTCTTGATGACTAAAGATTTTTTTTCTTCTAAAAGGCGTAGTATTCTCAGACTCTTAGCTTATGACGGATAACATTAAACCTAAGGAAATTTGTGTATTTGGAATCAGCATACAAAGCCAATTTCTATTATCATTAAGATTCTATTTTTAAACTTATGGTTACTTTCGGGCCGAGTTGCACTTTACTTCCACTTTGTTCCCAAGAACTGTTTAAAATTAGGCTGTTTTTGTTATAGTTGTTTTTTTTTGTTCGACTTGATAGGAATTCTGAAACAAGTTGGCAATTGAAATTTTTTGGTGACTAAAGATTTGTTTCTTCTAAAAGGCGTAATATTTTCAGGCTCTTAGCTTATGACGGATAACATTAAACTTTAGGAAATTTATTTGTTTAGAATCAGCATACAAAGCCAATCATTTTTATCTATCTATTATTATTATTAAAATTCCGTTTTTAGAGTTATGGTTACTTTCGGGCCGAGTTGCACTTTACTTTCACTTTGTTCCCAAGAACTGTTTAAAATTGGGTTGTTTTTTGTTGTTGTAGTTGTTTTAATTGTTTTTGTTCGAGTTGATAGGAATTCTGAAACAAGTTGGCGGATAACATTAAACCTAAGGAAATTCATGTATTTTGAATCAGCATACAAAGCCAATCATTTTTATGTATCTATTGTTATTAAAATTCTGTTTTTAGAGTTATGGTTACTTTCGGGCCGAGTTGCACTTTACTTTTACTTTTTTCCCAAGAACTGTTTAAATTTTTTTTTTCTTATAGTTGTTTTTTTTGTTCGATGTGATAGGAATTCTGAAACATGTTGGTAGTTGAAATTTCTTGGTGACTAATGATTTTTTTTCTTCTAAAAGGCGTAATATTCTAAGGCGGATGTGACCTCACTCAGTGTCCAAACGGATCCTCTTGCTTTTCTGTCAGATGTGTCGATGGAGCTTTTTCCCTGACTCTCTTTGTCCTGATTTTCAACCAATGTCAAAAGGTGTTTGTTCCCCAATTCTATGCTTAGAATAGAGACACACAATTATAAAATAATTCATTTCATCATGTACGGTGTGATCGATTCCGAATATATTGGCATAAAACATTTATCTTGTGGAGTAGTTTTCGAGTTTGTTTTTTTATTACTGGGTGAAGATCGTAGAGAAATAGACATTTGCCATTGGGATGTTAACTATATCTTGTTTGATTATGATAAACGCTTATGGAGCACTACATTACGTCGTATAAACAGACTAGGATTCTACGATAGAAAAATAAAACCATTTAATAAAAATGGTACAGAAATAAAGCATGTACAAGAGGAAGTCCGTGAAATTTGCAGCTTTTTTGGAGTAAAAGCGCTATACGTTAAAGGGAATGTCCCTACCGATAAGCTCAAGATCGTAAAATGTAACTTTAATATCCCCCTTTTTAACTTAGAGGACTTTGGCTGTAAAAAATATCTCAATGCGATTCACCGTCCCATTGATGAAGTGAGGTTTTTTGTGCAATGGGTACCTGAAAAGATAACACATGTGGACATGTGTGTTAGATATCCCCTAATGCAAAATAAAACACAACCCATTTCATGGGATCATCGAAAGTGGATGAGCAACTATGAGTCTGATAAGGATGAATGGGGATAACATCCCCCATGATATCCGCTCTCTAAAGGTGTAGTGATAATTGTATGAGTCATTATGTGAAAATAGTGAAAAAAACTTGTTATTAATAATATTATATTTGAAAATAAAAAGTGTTTTGAAATAATTTTTTAAAAATTATATAGAAAACGTTAATAGAGAGTTAATACGTAAGGTTATTATCAGAAAGATTTCTGTCATAAGCTGTGTTACTTGTAGCAAAAATAAGCATAGTAAAATACAATGTGCTGACCAGATTTACATTTGGTCGGTAAGCGATTTTAAACCTTTATTACACCTAAGATTTTAGATTTGAAGGCTCTTAAGTACATTTATCTTTTAATGAATTGGCCTTTTACTAGCATTTTATTCCATTGAATTTAAGTACATTAAACGAAAAATGGCTAAGTATGTTAAAGATGAGCTACTTTCTTGCGAAAACACACAAAATCAGAAAAAATATTAAATGTTCCTTTATTGGCTATGCAATGGGGTTGGGGAGAGGTGGCCCCTGGAGGTTGAGGTCCATTGTGGTTAGAGTCATTGATGGTTCATTCTCGTAATTCTTTTACTAACCCAATATTGTGTACTTGTGTATTATAACGACCACAGAGTTTCACCCTAAATCATCCTTTAAAACGTCTCAAACTGTTTCACCTAAAAAATCCCTAAAATGTCGATTAATTTGTTTCGCCCAAATAATACCCTAAAAGTAATTTCTGAATGTTCTTTTGTTTCGGCATCCTTTTTGCGATTATTTTTAGGAGTAACCTTATGACCTAGAAATATTTGTCATTGATCCTGTCCCGTTAAACAATTTTATCCAGCAATGATGTAAATTTCTGTCTGTATCCATTAGGCATAGAAACATCAAACAAGTTGAGCAACAAACAAACAGAACCATGAAAAAACACTTATAAGAGTCATAACCATCAAACGACATCAAACCAACCATCAACAAACAGAACCATGAAACAACACCCATAACCATCAAACAACATCAAACCAACCATCAACAAACAGAATCATGAAACAACACCCATAACCATCAAACAACATCAAATCATATAACCATCAAACAGGTCTAGAAAGAGGTGTTGTCTTGTACGTAGAGGGATTCTAGGCCTCTGATTGGTCTAGAAATAAGACTTTTACCATGCACATTAAATCTCGTCCAGACTTTTACCAAGGACATTAAATCTCTTCCAGGCTTTAACCAAGGACATTAAATCTCTTCTCGGCTTTTACCAAGGACATTAAATCTCATACAGGCTTTTACTAAGGACATTAAATCTCTTCTATGCCCATATTTGGATGTTCACCTCAATTGTCAATATAGGATCTTACTAATGACTGTCGAAATTGAAAAATCAGCCGTATAGTACCGTAAAGGAAAAGATATACTAAAGAAAACTGACCCGTTTCGGTGGATGCTTGAATTATGCAGCCTTATCTTAGTATTGACAAGATTTTCGATAAAAAACTAAATTTCAGCTGGAAGGGGATTTGAGTCTGTGGGTAGCTGCTCCCCTGCCCCAAAGCAAATTACTTCTCTGCAAGAAATACATAGAAACAATTTTTTGATACATTTTAAAACTCATTTTACAAATCGTATATTAAAAATATTTTTAAAGACACGCCCTTCAACATTGCTCAGTTTTAATATTTAAGCATCGAAAAAAAATTATCTATTGTGCCGCTACGAAAGGTACAGTACAAATGTCATTCCCCCCATGCAAGATGGGAAAGCATAACTCTATTTACATTTTACTATTTTCACAAGCAAGGGAAATGAACCTGAGTGAAACTAGAATGTTACCTTTCTTGAGCTCAGGACTATAAGCTTACTTACTTAAACGAGCCCGTTTTTTCTTTCTTGAGGCATTTCTAGCCTCTCCTTGAAATGAGTCACAATTATCTGATGCTCTTTAGTAAACTGCCAAATTTGATTATAAAAATGTTTTTCAAGTAAAGTGTATACAAGATGTATACTGGACTAAAGCCAAGTTCTAGTATGACATGATGCATTTAATAAATGGCTGGTATTCTTATAACATAAAATATTGTGTGTTCACCATCATCCTCAGTGACATTTTACAGAAAAAATAAAATTGAAAGAAATGTGATCAACCATAAAGAAAAGAGTCAAATGTCTCCCATGTGTTACTTTTATTCGCTTTTTTATTATTTTTTTTCCATCCACCACTTTTTATGCAAGGCATGCTCGTAAAAAGCTAGAAGGAGACAGATTCAATTGAGAAGTGTAAGCCCTAGTTCCTTTGTACGGTTAGAAAGGGAAAGGATAGCCCCTCTCCCTTGTCCCTTTTTGCTTGTTTGCGCATAAATTTGTTCTTCAGCTCTCACTAAGTTTTTTTTTGTTGGTCCATTTCTTAGCTCGATGTTGTACTGAGTTAAGACTTGGGTTGTTTCCAACAGAGTCAGGATATCACTTATTTTCCCTTTTTTCCACCCGACAACTACAAGATCTTGGGAATGGATTTGGGGATCGCAGAGAAACTTTCAGGGAATGTTGTGAGAGCCAAATGGACCTCAAATTTAAATTTGAGGTAGAGGTAAACTGAAAACGCTAAGTGCATTCATGTTTTAAAAGTAGCATTTCAGGAATAGCTTGGGGGCAGGGAATGAAACTTTCATCTAGTGTTGGGGAAAGAAGGGGTAGAGGATTTTGAATTTTGCATTTCAAATTAAGTGTTTAGGATGAGTCAATGAAGGGGCCACAATTCTTTGTCTTTGATTCGCCAAACAGCTTTGGCTTTTTAGCGCAGTTGACCTTAAAATCTGTTCACGGTGAAATAGTGAGGTAGATCGAAAGGCAGTACACATACAAAACTATCAAAGCTGTGTATGAGCAATGCCTTGCGATTTGAAACTTTCAAAGACTGTCAAGGGGGTTAATCGAATGTCAAATTTTTTACTTAGTCTCTGATCATTTTTGTAAAAATGGCAATGTTAAACCAAAAGACACTGTATGAACCCCCTTTATCAAAATAATATATCTGCAATATCTTATGTATGACTTAGGGGATTGAGTTGAAACATCTATGGAGTTTTGGAATGGGATACGTCGACGTCAAATTATGTGTTTGCTTAAGAGATGAAAGGGTAAAAAAACCTATTCTGATGCGCCTAAGATTTTGCAAGTCTCTGGTAGGCTTGAAAGTTAAAGGGCATGTTGAAAGGGCTAGTGGATCTCCCCGATGATAAAACGTTAGAGGATTTATTACTTGGAATTTTGTTTTTTGCAGAGGGGTAGCACCACTTTTGTTTGTAGTATAGATTTGGTCCAGTTAAGATCAGTGTTGAAAAATGATTATAATTTGAATTATTCAGATAGTGATTTTAGTGTTACACAAGAAACTTTTACGTTTTGTAAAAGTACTGGATATAATTATTCAGTGAAAAAGAAATTAAATCTTTTCTGGCTACATTTAAAGGACTTATTGGAGTGCATTTGGGTAAACTGTTTATTGGATAGATAGACAATTAACTTGGATTTTTGGTTTATTAGGGGGGGGGGGGGTGTTCAAACACCCCCCCCCCCCTTGGCAGTAAGGCTCTTTGATATGGATTTGTATAAATCGGTGATCTTGCTTTTGCTAAATTCACAGGGTATCCTCTATGGCCCTTCAGAATTATAGACTCCATGAATATTATATCAGGCGGTTGGAAATATTTGGTATATTGTTTAGATCAGCAGACGGTAGCGGAGATTAGCCTACTTAATTTCGAATCTAATAAGAATGAAGCTTTGAAATAAAACTGCGAAAAATGTTAAAAAAGCTTTTGATGAACTGAATCTAATGCCTGATATCTACCTTGAAAAATTTAAGAAGACAAAAAGAATTGGTCAGTCCATTTCATGATTCCAAAAACTGTAGCCGCTCAGAGCACAAGTGCTGTTAGTGAGACTAACGAAGTTACAGCACGATTAACGGCGACAGAAATAGAAATAGCTCGCACTGAGGATAACTTGAGAAAGGACATTAAATCAGAGGTGTTAACTCGCCTAGCTACGATTGATAAAACGAAATTCTCCGTTGAAAACATCGTTTCGAAAGTTTATCAATCTGTTATCGTTGAATATACCCCGTAATTTACTGAGATTGAAAAACAACTGAAGTCTATGAAAAATCACCTAGAATCTCTAGATGATAGAATACTTCGGATTGAGCGGCGTATACATGATATCGACCAAAACTCGAGACTAGATTCGCTTATGTTCAATGGTGTTAAACAAAACCCAAATTTGGACCTGAAAACTACCATGTTAAATATCCTCCGAGGAAAGATGGAACTCACCGGAATAACTGATGCTGCCATAAGCGAAGTGCACCGATTTGCTGTTAAAATTTCCACTCGGCCTGATAAAATTGCCCCTATGCGGATTACATTCCGTGACAAAGAGAACGCGAAAAGGGTTTAAGCAGCTAAGAAGAAACTTGCAAAAACTGGTATTTTTGTTTCGGAAAATCTAACCCGCCAGCGGCGGGATATTCTTAACACAGCTCGTGAGAAATATGGCAACAAGTGCGTTTGGTCTGATCAAGGGCGTATTTTTATCCGCCTTCCCAATAAGATCACTCCACGTAGACTTTAGTCAATCGAGGAAATGTTTTAATATTTACTATTTTTTCTCTTTTTTCTTTTCCCTTCGTTTTTCTTTTCTCTTGTTTCCCTTTTCCTGTCTATGTAATGTTATTTTGTATCAATGTTTTTTTCTGTTTTCATTTATTATTCTTATGATTATTTATCTGTTCCTAAAGCTCAGCTGCGCTTTTTTTTTTACAATGAGAGCTATGAAAGTATTTACTAGATATAAATATGTGTGATGTAATAATCGGTACCACATCGAGGCCGAGCCGATTGGAAAGTTATCCGTTTGATATTGATAGTTATTTACTTTCGGAATTGGCGAGCGAAGAGTCTACCGTGAGTTATAGACCTTTGCAGTTTAGTAAATATTGTGATTCCTCGCATCTTGGAAATATGCAAAATGCTCGTTTCAATGTGTGTTCGTGGAACTGCCACCTTACTTCTCGTATGATAAGATATTTGATTTTATTTCGAAATGTAAGAATCTCCATGTTATGGCCCTTTGTCAAACTTTTTTGAGCCAGAATATCCTCTCTTGTCTTTTAGTTTTCTGGGCTATCAACTTACCGCGAGGAGTAGAGCTTCAATGAACCGCGGCTGACTCGGTTTGATAGTAAGTGATTCACTTAAATGGAAGCCCAGGGAGGATTTTGATGTCTGGAGAGAAGGTAAGATAGAAACATTTTCTATTGAAATTGAGACTGGTATGAGGCTTGGCGCGTGGAAAATTATCCTATCAGTAGTTTATAAGCCTCCAAGTGCGTCGTATGAGGATTTTACAGAAGGTTTCCAAGGTCTTCTAATGATGGTTCAGAGGTCGCAGCATGAGATTTTAGGCATGGGTGATTTTAATTTTGATCTTTTATCTACAGGCGGTTTTAACTTAGATTATTTAATTTTTATGGTTTCTAATGATATTTTTCCCACAGTAACTATACCTACTAGGATCAAGAATCACTCTGCTACCCTGATTGACAATGTGCTCGTCTCTTCAAAGTATATCCGAAATGCGTTTTCTAATATTATAGTGAATTCGGCGTCTGATCATTTCCCAGGAGTATTTAGTTTAGATTTAAAAGTGTCACGCCAGAAAAAGGAAAATAAAATTGTTCGAGAGATTAAGCCTGAAAACATTAGGATTTTTAAAGAAGAAATAAGTGATACATCTTTTGAATCTGTCTTGAACCACGAAGACCCATGTGAAGCCTTAACGCAATTTAGTAGCATCATAACCACTAAATATGATAAAATTTGTCCGCTGAAGAAACTCAGACAGAGACCAAATATGCCGAGAGAACCATGGGTTAATGAACAGCTAATGAACTTATTTGAACAGCGGGGCAGTTTGTTCTAAGATCATCTGAGATCTTCAAAGGAGGAAGATAATGCTCATTTTAAACAGATTCCGAATATGGCGAACTCACTAAAAAGGAGAAAAAAGAAACAGTATTACTGTACTTACAGTATTACTACAGTATTACAGTAACCAATTTTATTACAAATATTTTCTTTTGTACTGAATATTGAAAATAAACATTAAAATTACAGCAAAATTTTGAACTGATGAGCTTTCAGCAATTAATATCATTATACATCGAATATTCAGCTTAATTTATTAGTTCTTTCGAAAGTTGTTCAAGATGAATATAGTTTCACTACAAACAAGAGTTTGAATTCTGCCCTCTTCCTTAACTGAAAATAAAAACCAAAAGCCTACTACGTCATTGGCACTTAATTGAAAACGAATTATATTACAAATATTTTCTTTTCCAGTTCTTACAGCATTGAAAATAAGAATAAAATTACAGTGAAATAAATTCTTGAACTGATGGATCTTTCAACAATTAAAATCATTATACATCAAATATTCAATTTGATGTTGTTTATGCTTTCCAAGACTGTTCAAGACACATATAGTTTTCAGTAAAGCGTCAATGACGCAGTAGATTTTAGACTTTTACAGTGAGAGAAGGAGGCGATTCCCAAACTCTTGTTTGTAGTGATTTTATTTCTTTTCAAGCTTGGTTTACATATTCAATTCAAGTTTCACTCGTTTTAAGATTGATTTATTCATTTACATTAATATCTAATGTATGTTTTTTTTGCATTGATTGTTTATTTAATTTCTGTTCGTTTTAAGTTTCATTTATACGTCAATAGCAAAATTTTTTTTTCGTTTTAAACTTGATTTTCATATTCAATCTAAGCATTACTCGCTTTAAGGTCAATTCATTCATTTATTTTATTACTTGTTGTATGTTTTTTGCTATGATTGCTTATTTAATTTCTGTTCATTTTGGGTTTCATTTATTCTCTGATAGTAATTTCTGGTCCTTCTGAGTTTGAATTTTAACAGGTATTTGTATCTGCTGAGCTTAAGTTAAAAATAGCCTTTACTTTTCTTTGAAAAACTTATTTTTCGGAAAGATTTTTTAATTATTTTTCATTCGTTTTTGATTGCAAAAAGTTTCAAGTTTTTAAAAATTCCTTATTTCAAAATCAAACTTAAAATAAAAATAAAATGTTCATCAAAGTATCAAAATTTGTATCAAAGTAACAATATCAAATTAAAAAAATGGGTTTGTGTCAACGCGGAATTTTTATTATCTGATGTTTGAACTATTTTTAACAAAATGGCTTTCTCAAAATTTTTATTTGATGGGTTTGGAGAAAAAATGGTGTTGAGGGGGAGGGGGGGCTAATTCTCCTTCAGTGTCTTTTGACTCTTAAAAAGTAAACTATAACAATCTATTTTCAATCAAATGAGCCCTCTCTGAAGTTTATACGAGCATCCCTTCTATAAGAACCATAGGTACCTCCAGAGTATAGTTTACAACGCCTGTCCCTGGGTCCTGGGGGTTTGTGTCGACCCCGAAATTTTAATATCTGATGTTTGAACTATTTTTAACAAAACAATCACCTCAAATCTTTATCGGATAAACTCATCCGATAAACCCAAAGGTGTGGAGGGTGGGTGAGGCTAGTTGCCCTACGATCTTTTTTTACTCTGAGAAAATGAACTAGTACTTTTAATTTCCATTCAAATAAGCTCTTTCTGAAGTTTATACGAACATCCCTTTCATAAGAACAATATATGGCCCCAGGGCATAACTTGCAACGCCTACCCCCGGGCCCTGAGTGGTTGTGTTGACACCGGAGTTTTTTTTTATCTGACCTTTGAACTATTTTTGACAAAATGGCTATCTCAAAATTTTTATTGGATGCATTTGGGGGAAAAGGGGCGTTGGGGTGGCTAGTCGCCCTCCAATTTCTTTTGACTCTCAAAAAGCTTATACGAGCATCCCTTCCACAACAGCTGTATATGACATC
This sequence comes from Artemia sp. Kazakhstan ARC1039, assembly GCA_029168905.1. Lineage (NCBI taxonomy): Eukaryota > Metazoa > Arthropoda > Branchiopoda > Anostraca > Artemiidae > Artemia > Artemia sp. Kazakhstan ARC1039. Next base: position 126,023 of record JAQQPU010000046.1, on the reverse strand, counting down.
CAGGCATAACTTACAACGGTTACCCCGGTCCCTGAAGGATTGTGTCAGCCCCGGTGTTTTCATTATATGATCTTTGAACCGTTTTGAAAAAATGGCTGTCTCGAAGTTCTTATCAGATGGGTTTGAGGAAAATAGGACGTGGATAGGGGGGGGGGCTAGTTGCCTTCCGATCACTTTTGAATCTTCAAAAGGGCACTAGAACTCTCGATTTCCAATCAAATGAGTCCCCTTTGAAGTTTATACGACGACCACTTCTATATAAAAGGCCTCTGGTAATAAAATAAATAGAGTGTGGGGGGAAGCTAGCTGCCCTCTAATCACTTTTGACTCTTAAAAAGTGAATTACAAATTTCAATTTCCAATCAAACTAGCTCTCTATGAAGTTTATACGAGCATCACTTCCATAACAGCCATGTATGCCCCGGGGCATAACATACAACGCCTATCCCCGAGACCTGGGGAGCTGTGTTGACACCGGAGTTTTTTTTATCTGAACCTTTAACTATTTGTAGCAAAATGTCTATCTCAAAATTTTATCTGATTCATTTAGGGTGTGGAAGGAGGGGGGGGGCTAGTTGCCCTCTGATCTATTTTGACTCTAAAAAAGTGAACAAGAACTTTCAGTTTACAATCAAATGAGCCCTCTCTGATTTATTACGACCATCCCTTCCATAAGAACCATATACGCCTCCAGGACAACACTTAAAACGCCTACCCCCTGGGCCCTGGGGTTTGTGTTGACACCGGAATTTTGTTATCTAATTTTTGAAAAAATTAAAAAAACTGGCTATCTCAAGATTTATAGTGGATGCGTTTGAGGAAAAAAGGCCATTGGGGGGAGGGGGGCTAGTTTCCCTTAAATCTCTTGACCCTTTAAAAAATGAACTAGAAGTTTCAATTTCCAATCTAATGAGCCCTCTATGAAGTTTATACGAGCATCCCTCTCAGAAGAACCATACATGTCTTTAGGGCTTAACTAAGAACGCCTTCCCCCGGGCCCTGGGGGGTTGTATTGACACCTGAGTTTTTCTTATCCGACCTTTGAACTATTATGAACAAAATGTCTATCTCAAAATTTTCATCAGATAGGTTTGGAAAAAGAAGGCGTGGGGGGCTAGTTGCCCTCGGATCTCTTTAGACTATTAAAAAGTGAGCTCGAACTTCCAATTTTCGATCAAATGAGCCCTCTCTGAAGTTTATACGAGCACCCCTTTCATAAGAAACATATATGCCCCAGGGCACAACTTACAACACCTGCCCCCGGGCTCTGGGGTGTTGTGTCGAGACGTGGGCTTTTTTTATCTGAATTTTGAACAATTTTTAACTTAATGGCTATCTAAAAAATTCTATCGGATGCATTTGGGCAAAAAGGGGAGTGGGGTGGCTAGTTGCTCTCCAATCTCTTTTTACTCTCTAAAACTGAACTCGAACTTGAAATTTTCAATCAAATGAGCCCTCTCTGAATTATTACGAGCATCCCTTCCATTAGAACCATATATTCCCCTAAGGTAAAACTTACAATGCCTACCCACGTGCCCTGGGGGCTGTGTCGAAACCGGAGTTTTCGTTATATGGTCTTTGAACTATTAAAAAAGGTCTATCTCAAAGTTCTTATCGGATGGGGTTGAGGAAAAAAGGCGTGGAGGGGGGGGGGACTAGGTTCCCTCCAATCTCTTTTGTCTCCAAAAAGTAAACTAGAAATTTCGATTTCCAATCAAATGAGCCCTCTTTGAAGTTTATACGAGCATTCCTTCCATAAGAACCATATATGCCCCCAGGGCAACACCTGCCCCCGGGCCCTGGGAGGCTGTGTTGACACCGGAGTTTTGTTGTATGATCTTCGAGCTATGTTAACAAAATAGCTATCTCAAAATTTTTATCGGATGCATTTTGGGAAAAAAGGGCGTGGGGGGGGGCTGGTTACCCTCCGATATCTTATTTCGCTTAAAAAGTGAATTAGAACTTTCAATTTCCAATCAAATAAGCCCTCTCTGAAGTTTATCCGAGCATTCTTTTCATAAGAACAATATATGCCCCCAGGGCATAACTTATAACCCTTGCCTTGAAGAATCTGGGGGGAGGGTCCTGCTCAAAGATATAATTTCCAGAACGTTCAACTACGTTGAACGAAATGGCTATCTCAAAATTTTGATTGGATGTTTTTGGGGAAATGGTTGGCGTCGAAAGGGTGTTAGTTGCCTTCCAATCATTTTCGACTATTAAAAATGTCATTAACCATTTAAATTTCCATCAAATGAGCCTTTTTGAAGTTTATACGACATCGCTTTCTATAAAAACTTTATATGCCCCCAGGGCATCACTTACAGCCCTTGCCCTGAGGGCTGTGTGTGTGGCGGAGGGGGGGGTTGTCATTCTCAAAGACCTAGTTTCCAGAGTTTTCAACTACGTTGATCAAAATTTTGATTGGACGTGTTTTGGGAAAAGGTGGGCGTAAGACCCGTACCCCAGCCATTTAAACATTTGCCTCTTAATTACTTGGACTATCTGTCTTGGCTTTTCTCTGTCTACAATTACCCAGCGTCTTGATGCAACCTATGCAAGCTATTGCAAAAATACTTGATAACTTCAATTCGGGTTAGTTTCCCTCCAATCACTTTTGACTATTAAAAAGGGCACTAGCCCTTTGAATTTCCAATCGAATGAGTCCTTTTTGAAGTTTCTACGACAAAGCTTTCTATAAAAACCTTATATGCCCCAAGGGCATAACTTACAACCCTTGCCCTGAGGGCTGTGGGGGAGTCTGCTCCTCAAAGTATAATTTCTATCTGGGAATCAACTACGCTGAACAAAATGGCTATCTCAAATTTTAACTGAATGTGTTTGGGGAACTGGTGGGCGTGGAAGGGGTATTAATTGCCTTCGAATTGCTTTTGACCCTTAAAAAGGGCACTAGAACTCTCAACTTCCAATCGAATGAACCTCCTTTGAAATTTCTACGACGACCCCTTCCATATGAAGTACCTCTGGGAAAAAAACAAATAAATAAATAATCATAGACAGCGGTATAGCGCTGCCTAAGTAAATAACAATGCGGGCACAATGTTTTGTTTTCCTCCTTACCCGGGCACTTCGTATCGAAAGAGGTGTCGTAGTAACTTAAAAAAAGGCTCATTCGATTGGAAATTGAAATGGCTAGTGCCCTTTTTAATAGTCAAAAGTGATTGGAGTGCAACTGCCCCCCCCTCCCCCAACGCCCATGTTCCAAACACATCCAATCAAAGTTTTGAGATAGCCATTTTGTTCAGCGTAGTTGATTTCCTGATAGAAAATATATTTTTGAGGAGGACACTCCCCCACAACCCTCGGGGCAAGGGTTTTAAGTTATGCCCTGAGGGCATATAAGAACGATGTTCGCGCAATGTATCATTTATTATTTTTTTTCCTTTAGAGCAGGGCACTTCGTATCGAAGAAGCTGTCGTAGAAACTTCGAAAAGGGCTCATTCAAATTGAAACTGGAGTGGCTTATGCCCTTTTTAATATTCGAAATTTGATGGAAGGCAACTAACACCCCATCCACATCCACCATTTCCCGAAACACATCCAATCGAAATTTTGAGATAGCCATTTTGTTCAGCGTAGTTGATTTCCGGATAGAAATTATGTTTTTAAGGAGGAAACTCCCCCAAAACCCTCGGGGCAAGGGTTGTAAGTTATGCCTTGGGAGCATATAAGATTTTTACAGAACGCGTTGTCGTAGAAACTTCAAAAAGTGCTCATTCGAGTGGAAATTGAAATGGTTAGACAGTCCCTCACAGCCCTTAGGGCTCATTCGATTGGAAATTCAAAGGGCTAGCGACCTTTCTAATAGTCAAAAGCGATCGGAGGGCAACTAGCCCACCCACGCCCATCATTCCCCCAATCACTTCCAATCAAAATTTTAAGATAGCCATTTTGTTCAGCGTAGTTGATGACAGGGCAAGGATTGTAAGTTTTTCCCTGGGGCATATAAAGTTTTTAAGGAAAGGCATTGTCGTAGAAACTTCGAAAAGAGCTCATTCAATTGGAAATTGGAGTGGCTTATGCCCTTTTTAATATCGAAATTGGTTGGAAGGCAACTAACACCCCTTCCACGTCCACCATTTCCCGAAACACATCCAATCGAAATTTTGAGATAGCCCTTTTGTTCAGCGTAGTTGATTTCCGGATAAAAATTGTGTTTTTGAGGAGGCCCCTCCCCCAAAACCCTCGGGGCAAGGGTTGTAAGTTATGCCCTGGGGGCATATAAGGTTTTTATAGAACGCGTTGTCGTAGAAACTTCAAAAAGTGCTCATTCGATTGGAAATTAAAAAGGTTAGACAGTCCCCCACAACCCTTAGGGCTCATTTGATTGGAAATTCAAAGGGCTAGTGCCCTTCTTAATAGTCGAAAGTGATCAGAGGGCAACTAGCCCCCCCCCCCACCCACGCCCATCATTCCCCTAAACACATCCAATCAAAATTTTAAGATAGCCATTTTGTTCAGTGTAGTTGATTTCAAGATAGAAAATATGTTTTTGAGGAGGACACTCCCCCACAACTCTCGGGACAAGGGTTGTAAGTTATGCCCTGGGGGCATATAAGATTTATATAGAACGCGTTGTCCTAAAAACTTCGAAAAGGGCTCATTCGATTTGAAATTGAAATGAATAGTGCCCTTTTTAATTGTCGAAAGTGATTGGAAGGCAACTAACACCCCTTCCCTTCCCACCATTTCCCCAAACACATCCAATAAAAATTTTGAGTTAGCCAATTTGTCCCACGACGTTCAAAGTTCAGGAAATTATATCTTTGAGCAGGATACTCCCCCCAAAGTGTTCAGGGCAAGGGTTATAAGTTATGCCCTGGGAGCATATAAGGTTTATATTGGAATCTTTGTCTTAGAAACTTGAAAAAGTTCTATTCATTTGATTTGAAATTCAAAGGGCTAGTAAACTTTTTAATAGTCGAAAGCGATTTGAGGGCAACTAACCCCCCTCTCACGCCCACCTTTTCCCCAGACACTTCCAATCAAAATTTTTAGATAGCCATTTTGTTCAACGTAGCTGAAAGTTTTGGAAATTAGGTCTTTAAGGATGACAACCCCTATCCCCACAGCTCTCAGGGCAAGGGTTGTAAGTTTTGCCTTGGGGGCATATAAAGTTTTTAATGAATGGCGTTGTCGTAAAAACTTCAAAAGGGCTCATTCAATTAGGAATTGCAAGGGCTACTGCCTTTTTTAATAGTTGAAAGTGATTGGATAGCGACTAACGCCCCTCTCTCGCCCACCATTTTCCCAAATACATCCAATCAAAGTTTTGAGCTATCCATTTTGTTCAAAGTAGTTGAAAGTTCTGGAAATTAGGTCCATTAGCATGATAACCCCCTCAGAGCCCTCATTGCAAGGGTTGTAAGATATGCCCTGGGGGCATATAAAGCTTTTATTGAAAGAGTTGTCGTAGAAACTTCAAAAGGGCTCATTCAATTGGAAATTGAAAGGGCTAGTGCCCTTTTTAATAGTTGAAAGTGATAGGATAGCGAATAACGCCCCTCTCACGCCCACCATTCTCCCAAAAATATCCAATCAAAACTTTGAGATAGCCATTTTGTTCAGCGTAGTTGATTTCCAGATAGAAAATATGTTTTTGAGGAGGACACTCCCCCACAACCCTCAGGGCAAGGGCTTTAATTTATGCCCTGGGGGCATATAAGAACGATATTGGCACAATGTATTTTTTATTAATTCTTTTCTTTAGAGCAGGGCACTTCGTATCGAAGAAGTTGTCGTAGAAACTTCGAAAAGGGCTCATTCTATTGTGCCCTTTTTAATAGTTGAAAGTGATTGGAAGGTGACTAATACCCCTTCCACGCCCACCATTTCCCGAAACACATCCGATAAAAATTTTGAGATAGCCATTTTTTTAAGCGTAGTCGATTCCCGGATAGAAACTATGTTTTTGAGGAGGACAGTTCCCCAGAGCCCTTAGGGCAAGGGTTGTAAGTTATGACCCGGGGGCATATAAGGTTTTTTATAGAAGGCGTTGTCGTAGAAACTTCAAAAAAGGCTCATTCGATTGGAAATTCAAAGGGCTAGTGCCCTTTTTAATAGTCGAAAGTGATTAGAGGGCAACTAACCAGCCTCTCACGCCCACCTTTTCCTCAAACACATCTAATCAAAACTTTGAGATAGCCATTTTATTCAACGTAGTTTTAAGTTCTGGAAATCAGGTCTTTGACGATGACAACGCCCCCAGAGCCCTCGGGGCAAGGGTTGGAAATTATGCCCAGGGGGCTTATAATGTTTTTTATAGAGCGCGTTGTCGTAGAAACTTCAAAAAGGGCTCGTTCAATTGGAAGTTGTAATGGCTAGTGCCCTTTTTAATAGTCAAAAGTGATTTCAAGTTCAACGGGTTTATTACCAAATGAAAATAATAAATCACACATAATTAAAATGCTCAGTCCATTCCTGGACGCCGAGAACAAAAATCATTACAATTTAACATAATACGCAGAATGGTCACCGCTCCTAATCTCAGACACAACCATACCCCTCATTTACCAATTAACTAAAACTATTACCTTCCCGTTCCTTACCCTCAGGGGAAACCACCCCGTCATATTTAAAAATCACACATTTGTAATTTAAATTTACTACTTACATTTAATTCTATTTTTTTTAACTATTCATTTGTAATGCTATTAAATGATTTTTTACTCTTTTTTTAAATGATGCGAGGGAGCTCCTACCTCTCAGCTCTTCTGGGATCAGCTTCCATATCTTTGCACAAGATACTTCAGGAGCGAAATCTGATCGCACGGTCGGGGTGAGGGGTATTTGCAGGTTTGATGATGATCGGGTATGCAAATTATGCTGGTCTGAAATAGGTCGAAATAATCTTTTAAACGCAGATGGCAGCACTCCAGCTAAAAACTTGAACACAAAGGTCAAGAATGACAGTTGATGCAGGGACCCTAATGACAAGTACTCTTCATTTTTCCAATTAATATCAGGCATCGTTGATGAACCGAATTCAGTTTTCGCAGGTGAGATTTAAAAGTTTATTGCCAGATCATGGCACAATACTGTAAATAGGGTATTATAAGAGCATTGTACAGGAGGACCAGCGTTTTCTGCGGTAAAGCGCTTTTCAGTTTTTTATTATTCCAAAATTCCGAGATAGCTTCAACTCCACTGCTTGAATATGATGCACGAATGATAGGTTCTCATCGAGGAGGATTCCTAGTTATTTTGCAAAATGCTTTTCTGGCCGACTAATCACATCTCTGGATGTCCGGATACCACATATCTCCGGATGGACACTTCCTACCCGGGAAAAAAATAGAACGCAAGATTTCTCAACAATAATAACAACTCAGTTAGCATCCATCCAGTGATACGTCCCCTCCAGAACCTCCCTCAGTTTAGACATGAGCGTTGTCTTATCTGTTTCAAAGCAACCAAGAGTAATAGGAAAGCAACTAGCACCCCTTCCACGCCCACCATTTCCCCCAACACACCCAATAAAGATTTTGAGAAAGCCATTTGTTGCACGCTGTTCAACGTTCGGCAAATTATACAGGACACTCCCCCCACAGTCTTCAGGAGAAGGGTTATAAGTTATGGCCTGGGGGCATATAACCCCCCTCTTACGCCAATCTTTTCCCCAAACCTATCCAATGAATATTTTAGATAGCCATTTAAGTTTTGGAAATTAGGTCTTTAAGGATGAGAATCCCTCCCCCACCCCCCAGCGCTTAGGGCAAGGATTGTAAGTTATGCCCTGTTGCATATAAGGATTTTAATGAAAGCGTAGAAACTTCAAAAGGGCTCATTCAACTGAAAATTGAAAGGGGTAGTGCCGTTTTTAATAGTTGAAAGTGATTGGAGAGTGACTAACGCCCCTCTCACACCCATTTTTTTCCCAAACACATCTAATCAAAATTTTTAGATATCCATTTTGTTCAACGTAGTTGAAAGTTCTTGAAATTAGGTCTTTTAGGATGATAATCCCCTCAGAGCCCTCAGTGCACGGGTTGTAAGTTATGCCCTTGGGGCATATATAGTTTATAAAGAAAGTAGTTATAGAAATTTCAAAACGGGATCATTTGATTGGAAATTGAAATTGCCCATTTTAATAGTCGAAAGTGAGTGGAGAGTAATTAGACACCCTTCTTACGCCCAATATTCAATCAAAAAATTCAATCAGAGTTTATTTTGTTCAACGTAGTTGAAAGTTCTGGAAATTATGTATTTAAGGATGACAAACCCCCCACAGCCCCAAGGGCAAAGGTTGTAAGTCCTGCCCTGGGGGCATATAACGTTTTTATAGATAGAGCTGTTGTAAAACTTCAAAAGGGGCTCATTCAATTGGATATTGAGAGGGCTAGTGCCCTTTGTAATAGTCGAAAGTGATCGGAGGGTAACTCTTGCGCCCACCATTCCTCCAAACACATCCAATCAGTGTTTTCAGATAGCCATTTTGTTCAACGTAGTAGAAAGTTCTGGAAATTAGGTTTTTGAGAATGACATCCCGCAGCACTCACGGCAAAGGTTGTAAGTTATTCCCTGGGGGCGTATAAGATTTTTATTGAAAGTTTTGTTGTAGAAACTTCAAAAGGGCTCATTTGATTGGAAATTGAAAGGGTTTGTTCCATTTTAAATAGTCGAAAGTGATTTGCAATTTACTGAAAAAATACAGATGAATGTGGAATGTCAGTTGAATATACATATACTGATAATCAAAATTTTAATATTATTTGATTTATTAAAGTTATAAAAGTAAAAACTTTTATATTCTTTTCAGTAAAGTGCAAATTTTGTTTTGGCCTAAGGAAGGCATAAGGGTTTTGCGCCCAACTTATGTTAACTTCTGCTCGTTTTGAGTTTGACTCGGTAATTTATTGTAATTTCTGTTCGTTTTGGGTTTCATTTATTTATCGATGCTGATTTGTGGTAGTTTCACGCTTGATAGATTATTTGATTTTATTTTTGCTCATTTTTTATTTAATGGTGTTCTTTACTTTTCTTTAACTTATTTTGTGGAAAAAGTTTTTTTAATCAATAAATAATAATAAAACATTGGAGTCGTATGGCCTAAACTATAGGCAATGCTATAGAGTTGCCTCTGATAGATTAAGAGATTTGGGTGTAAAAAGGGAGATGTTTGGATTGGTTTAGGTCGTATTTAAATAGTAGGTCAGTGAGGGTAAATCTAGGAGAGAAGTTTTCTAGGTTTTTTCCTGTTTCATGTAGAGTTCCTCAGGGTTCTGTTTTAGGACTCCTGCTAATGAACGTCGATAGTATGCGGTTCTACATTCCTGGTGCGTCTATGACATCTTTCGCCAACCATAAAGCACTTGTTATGGCAGCGAAGACTCTTGAAGAATTGGTCTAGAAAGCAAACAGAGATCTGCAAGGGTTGAGTGAGTTTGTAGCATTAGCTTACTTAGCGTTAATGCGGCAAAGAGTAATTATATTCTGTTTAATCAGACTGGTGTGTCTCCAAATCTTCCCAGTGAAATAGGAATAAATGGTTCTGTATTAAAGCAGGTTGAGGAATTGTGGTACGTAGGATTCATTCTCGATCGGAACCTCAGCTGGAGAAGACGCGCTGATGTGGTTGCGTGTACGGTAGCGCATGGCCTTGGGATTTTAAGACGTTTTCAATATCTTTTACCTTCTCATATTTTAGTTCTTTTATACTACTCTTTGATTGCACCGTATATAAATTATGGATGTACGATTTGTGTTAGAAGTTTTACGTGCAATTTTAAATGAGTGCAGATTCAGCAAAATAAAGCAGCGAGATAATTGGTAAATATGATACAGGAGTTTTAAGTCTAGAGTCGATTTTTAGGAAACTTGGAATTTTGAATGTTGCTCAAATTAGAGATTTTCAAATTGGTATTTTTGTGTTTCAGTGTTTGAATGGTTTTGCACCTGATGTTTTTAATAATCTTTTTTTCGTTTTAATTGATTTGATCACGGATATGCCTAGAGAAATGCATAAGACCTGGTAAGTGAGCCAAAAAGTACTGTTCGTTCTAGCCATGTGGCAAAGCACACGGGTTCAATGGTCTGGAATACCTTTCCAGACTCAATTCGGGAAGCGGAAAGTGTGCCTCAATTTAAAAACCGGTTAAAGAAGCATCTCCTTGCGGGCAGTTGGTGAGTGTGGGCCTGGATTTTGAGAAAGGACAATTTAAGTATTTTTGTTTTTTCTTTGTGTTAATAATATTTTTTTATTTATTGTTCTGTAATTATTATTATCATCTCTATTTTTTTTCTTCATTTTTGTTTATTTCAGTGATGATTTGGTTAGTTGTATAATTTAGTAATTGCGTACTAGTTGTATTTCCAAGCATATTTGTGCTTTATTTGTAACTGGTCGTCAAGCCGGTATGAATTATATTTAATAAAGATGTTAAATCCTTTTTTAACAACCAGGTGTACATAATAAATCAGTAGTACCGGCGTCTTGAAGAAACTCTGTCAAATATCCATTACCTTAAAAAAGTAGAACCGGCACCGGGATTCAAAAGGATACCTGACTCATCGGATCCAAAAAGCCCCCACTACACACGCTGATAACCTAACGGTTTGTAGAATATATGGCATAAAAGTTGATATTCAAATATTTTCTTTGAATATGTGATAATTGAATTTACATGTAGAAACCAAATGAACACGAGAGCAATAAACTGAAACAGGCAATAGAATCCATAAAAAAATATATTCATGAGATTTTGCAATAGAAAGATATCTCTAAAACTCAATTTACAAGAGAAGTTCATTCCATACTTTTTTCTCCTTGCAACATTTGGCTGATCAACCGTAAACTTAATAGAAAAGTGAAATGTAGCCCCACAAATTAGCTTTAAACAGCCATAAAAAGATAGCAGAACTTCTTTCAAAACAAATATTTTAGAAAATTTATATGAGTTTAGTATTTACTGCACTTGCTCACTTTCAGTTGGAGTTACACAATGAACTCTCCTTCATGGTACCAAGGAGCTTTAAAATTGTTTCAGTAAGTATTCTGACCAGTATGTTGCAATTCCTCCAGCGGCACCTTCGCTGAACCTCTCCTTCGCGACACCAAAAAAACTTGGAATTGCTTCCAACAACGATTTTAACCGACCAACTGATGCTCTTCTTGCCACCTTAGCCTGCTTTCTTCTCATTCCAAGGTCCTGCTTTCTTCTCATTCCGCCTGCTTTCCTTTGTTTCTAGAATTATCCTCAAGGCTCCAGGTCCTCCTTGATTTTGTGCCAGATATTCTTCTTGTGCCCTTTTTTTCGTTTAAAGGAGGGTGCCAGTTTAAAGACAGGGTTGAATCAATATATTGCGTTTTTTGGGTATTTTAGATGAATTTAGATGGTTTAGATTTTGTTTAATTTATCAAAGAAGCGTGATTAGTTTAATTTGATTTTACAATAAACTAGATAAAAACACAAAAAGGAAACAAATGAAATTGTAAGTGATTCTTTATTCTTTTCCTTATTTATTGTAACAAAAACCTGGAATAGTCCTGTATAGATTGCTTTCTCAAAACTTTCCTTATCTTCGTTTGATTTTAATTTCTTAACGGAAAACCTCTTTGATTTTTCTCTCCTCATTTCTTTTTAACAATTTCCTTTCCTTTTCTCTAGACTTTCTAGCTTAATTATGTTCAATTTAGACCCTATTAATAGGTCTAGATAGTTCAGACCATGGAGTTGATCACATCAGCTTTTTGTAATTAATTTAGTAAAGAAAGCAAAGTTTTATGGTTTTCTAGTAGCCCTTTTGAAAGCAATGAGGTAAATGTCTTCACGGAAATCCATGGAAAATATATTTTGCGGAAAGTATTGCTCGTTAGATAAATGAAAAAGTCGCTTAAACCTAAGAGAGAATTATCTTAGGAACAAAAGTTATTCTAGAATCTTCTCTCGAATCAAATTATTAAATATATAATTAATGTCCTATCTAATTTAACTCTCTAATTAGTTTGAACTGAAATGTGGATTTCGAAAGAAGCTATGAGTTACTACTTCTTGAAAGCGTAGGCCTATTTACTGGACCTACAAATGTTTAGTTACAATTAACTGGCCAATCAATATAAGTACGATACCAGTGTCTGAAATATTTCATCATTCGGCCGCATCCTCCTACAGGCCATGGAGCCTTTGTGGGGATTTGTAGATTGTTATGTAATTATTTTACTGGTATATGGAAAATAAATCTATCTATCTATCTATCTATCTAATAGCCGTCTTATACGCCATCAATGGCCATCATTCAGCCATCTTATACGAAATCGAGTGGATAAATGTGTTTCTAGTGTGCAATATGTATATTCCGTTTCTTCTAAAAGAGGAGCACTTGAAATCCCACAAAAAAACCGGTTGTAAAATACTACCCCTTAGGTTTTTTTTTACACGTTAGTGTGTGTTTTTATCATTATACCTCCTATTTTTGCTCGACAATGTAGAAGCATCTAAATCTATAAACTGATGAATTTTCTAAACTTCTTCGAACAGGATAGAAAATTAGTAATTATTGTTATTTTCGGTTAAATAAAACTGAGAAGGAATCGCAGATATTCTTGTTAAAAAAAACTTACCTCAAATTGCATGATTAAACATCCAATTAGGATATAGATTAAGAATGAGAATGTAGTCACTTGAATAACTGCTTTATTTCGCCAGACAATTACAACCGATGTGACGACCATGCTCAAACAAAGAATGCAACAGCTGATAATGAGCAATATTATCCTGGAATTAAAAAAAAACTTCTTATTTAGTGCTAAGCGATTGTGCTTCAAACGAGGGTAAATATACTACCCCTTTTTGCTAAAAACTTTGCGCAGAAGGAGATGGGCAGCGGAGGGGCCACTTATACCTCCAGCTTACTTTTGAAAGGCATCTGTTTGTCTGGATTTCGCTTGTTTTGTACAGAATAATAACTTTGCCGATTATTCTGCTGAATCATTGTCCGGTTTCATCTTGTCAAGTTTGTGCTAAAACCATAAAGCTGCCAACCCCTTAAAATCTTACAAGTGGAATAACAGATTAATTTATTTTTGTTCAATAAAAACATATTTCATAAGTTTTTATCAGATTTTCAAGGATTCTTGATTAGTTTTTCGAAAAAAATTTACTCTATATTAATTCAAACTGATTTTCTTGCCGCGGGCCATCTTTCTAAATCATTATTAGAAAAGCAATCATACTGAAACTAATCTTAAAGGCAGTGGCGTAATTTCATCAAAACTTGTGGGGCAAAGTTGGAGCCAATTTTCCCAAATCAAGTGAAAATGACAGTGAAAAATGAAAAATGGGCCATAAGGACAAATAAATACTAAAGAAAACTGACATGCTTCTCTGGATGCTTGAATTATGCAGGCTTATCTTAGTTTTGACAAGATTTTTTACAGAAACTAAATTTCAGCCGGGGGGATGAGGTCTGGGGGCAAACTGGGGTCTGGAGGGGTAGGTTGCCCCTTGCCCCATAGCAAATTACTACCCTACCACAGTATATACAACACTGTGTATTAATATGATACTTCTCAGGAACGGGTAAAGGTTCTAAAATGAACTTTTCAAGGAATATTGAGGATGATGTTGAACTAGATCAAAAATCCCTTTTTGCATTAGATTGTCCAAAGGATATATGTGAAACATCTCAAGAACGGTAAAGGGTATTAAGTTAAAACTATCAGGGAATGTTGAAGGAGGATATTCCATAGGAGGATTTCCAGCTTGTTGTCGTAAATCCTACCCGCATCACACCATGCGTACAAGGACGTATTTTTCTATAGCCTCCCCCGGATTCTAGTTTAACCCCCACCCAGTTGAAATTTAGTGTGTTCAAATATCTTGTTTAAACTAACATAGGCCACATAATTCAAGCATCTACAGTTACAGTGTTCTTTACTATGGCCCCTACTTAAGGAATCATACTGATTTTTCTCTGAGAATGAGGGTTAAGGCATATAAACTTAGACTACAAAGATAGTTGCCGGGTAAACATTGCCAAAGTATAGGCTTCGGGTACTCTACACAAAGGGCTGCCACCTTGATAACCACATAGGCATACATAAATTGTAGGGACAAATTGGGCACCAAAATGATGGTCAAAGCTAATTAGAAATAAACTTGGAAGTCATTTACTTCAATTTCAGGGTATTAAGGGGCGAAAGCACTCCAAGTCACTTGCCTCTTCAATGTTAAAGAAATTTTGTTTGTTTAAAGAAACGGATATATTAGAGAACTTAAATTATGGCTCACCTGATTCGGGAGACTAATGGCTATCATTTGGTCAGGTTCACTTTTTTCCCTTATGCTCCCTCTATTTTTTAAATGTTTTTTTATACAAAAACTCTTTTGGCTTTGTTCAAGAAAACGATATTAACAACTTTAATAAAATTCATACTAGCTTGTAAATATTCTTAAGCCAAACTATTTGTTCAGACAGTTTATGTTAGTTTTACTCAATTAAAGACCTTTTTTATCCTATGTTTTTTTTTCGCTGCAATCGATTTGGAGTTGCGGAGCCCTCAAGTTGAACAAGGGTTGTTTAATTTTCGGGTCAGTGTTTCGATAAACAGGCGCCGTGTCTTGTGCATGATACCACTAAACTTGGATAAGCATGACGTATCCGCTGTATGCCGTTGTTCAAAACCAATCGAAATATATCAAGAATTGAGCAAGTTCTATTCAAGAGATTGAAAAATTTTTTGAGCTATGGGAAAAAGGTGCAATGTTCTTCAGATGTAATTGGAAAGTATATCGTGCTAAAAAAACGGTGCTGACATAGGAGACAGAATTGTGTCTACTACCATTATCCTCCCCTCCTGTTTATTATTTGGAACTGGGGATCGTAAATAGTTAGGAGAGACTCATTCGATGTTAAGTTTTGTTATCGAGTGGACTTTTACCGACGGCCACTTTTAACGGCAAGATTTTATTTCCATGATTTCAGCTTTTTTTTTTTTTTTTTGTAAAAGCACTGTGAACCCAAAATATTAAACAGACAATCAAGATTGCCGGTTCTTTTTGATTTTAATAACTCAAAACTTCAAAGTTACGAGCCAATTCCTAAATTTTTGTTTTAGATTGAAAGGAGGCCCCTAAGCAAATACGAAGTTCACTGTTTTTCCTCATGGTATTTTTATTCACCCCATTCAAATGCGTTGAAAACCAATCGGCTAAATATAACTTTTTAATTAGGCCATCAACGCAGTTTTCAGGAAAGCACAAAAAATACTCTAATGGTTTGGTTTTATAGTCTACCTTTTAGGGGAAGTTAGGTGAAGTGAAAACACCGAAATCATTTGTGGTAATTTTTGTTCATTATTTTTGTTTCATTATTTGCTGTAAAATGTGTTAGTTTTGGGCTTTATTTCTTCAGTAATTTTACATTTTGGTTGCTTACAGTTTTATTTCTTACATTGGCTGAGTTTTATCTCAAAGTCTCCACAGTTAATACTATGGAAATAATGCAAGTTTCTATAACAATAAAATATTGCTAATTTCAATATTGAATATCTATCTATCTTTTCTACATGACTTAAGTTTAACATAGCTCTTTATTCGTTGTTGAAAAAATAGTTATTTAACATTTAATTCTGAAACAGTTCTACTTATTTCTTTTACTTGAAAAGTTATAAAACGATTATAGAAAGGAAAATATGTTTTCATCAATGCTACATTTCCAAGGGAAATATTTAAAAGGGAACAATGTCCTGGAGCCCCTCTGCGACCAATTATATTTCCTTTCAATGAATTCTAATACCTTTAGGCACCCTGGAAAGAGATTAAAAGTCATTGAAAGCAGTTCAGAGATGAAAACATCTATTTCTGCTGCCAGTCTAATCTATTTTTGTTCGTATAATTTATTCTCTAATGATGAGGTTAGTGTCGTGCTACTCAAGTCACAATATATATCTCAAACTTAAAGAATTTGATATTTTGGCTTTTCTGAACTGTAGTTGATTCAACAGAAATTTTTCTTTCAACAACACGTTCTTTGGATTTTTCGGGGGGTAGTCAATCACCCCCCTTGCGAGTAAGTCTCGTTTAATGATGTTTAAAAAAAAAAA